>PVKM010012328.1:0-31843 GCA_004027735.1 Carollia perspicillata | reverse complement strand
TAGGCATGGTGGCACAATAAACACTGGATCGTGACTTTTGTGGTGTCTGCAACAGCAGTTTTGCTAAAGAAGAGGGTGTTGGCTGGGCACCCGGGCACCCTGGCCAACTGAGATATACTAAGACCCAAGGCTATCCACACACACACACACACACACACACACACACACACGAAATGGCTTCATGACAGGCAAGTGGTATCATATGTGAAAATAATCTAATTCAGTGGCTCTTAAATATTAGAGGGCATAAATACCCTTGCAGGGCTTATTGAATATGCAGATGCCAGCAGGGGTCTCCTTCAGAGATCCTGATTGAGTGGGTAGCAAACAGGAATCAGTCCTTGTTAATACGCCCTTCAGGTGAGTTGGATAAAAGTGGTCCACGTATTCATTTTGAGAAGCCCTGGCTTCTCAGCTGATTCTTAATGTGTGTTCAGGGGTAACAAGTAATTACTGGTGAGGGACTTCTTTGGTGCCCCTTAGCTATGGTAGTGCACAGGGCCTGCGGACTCCACCCCTGCCCCTGACTGGAACAGGTTAGGTGGTGACAATGAATTGCGTCCTATATCTAAGCTCGACTGGGATTTAGTGATGTGCGTGTACTGAACAGTTTAGGAGCCTATTCACAGAAACCCTGAGTGCTTTCACTTTACTAGATGTACTTTAATTACGAGATAACACAGTCATATTAATAATGTCATACCAGGCAGCGCCGCAGTGAAACATGCCAGAGTTGATTGCCCAGGAGGACTGAACTGAGCCGTCAACAGTGACGTGGAAGAGTTGGCAGTGCCATTGTTCCTACCTCGCCGGAGCAGCATCACGGGGGATACGTTAACTTCTTCCCTCCTTGTTTCCAGGGCTTCATGTCTTCCTAAAAATGCTAATTTTAAAGGGTACAGTTTTATAATTTTTCATCCCTAAAGTTAAAAATACACTGCACACTTGCAAGCTTGCTGTTTCATACGTGTTTAAGAATGGTTTTAGTTCGCTGTTGGGCCAAGGATCTCCCTTATAGCACCCAGGGCTCAGTGCTTTTTATTAGATGGGGAAAAAAAGCAGTTGAGGAAGAATGAAATTAAAAAGAAATTAAGATATGAGCTTTGTACAGCCAAGTGCATCATCTTCTTTCCACGCGAAGCACAGAGGGTGGTTCGCCGGGCGCACAGGCACTTGGCACCTGTGTTCATTTAGGTGATTACACATTCAATGAAATTCGAATGTGTGATGTGCAATCATTTGAATCGCTCATTATACATTAAAATAAACTGACACAAACACAACTCGTTCTCAGCTGCTTTAGAGAAACCAAGCAAATTAAATGAGAGAACAAAATGAAGGTGATACTTGGCTAAAAATTTGCCATGCAGTAGAGTCAAGGAATTTAGAATTTTGCGTTGGACTCTGGTAAAAGTGACTTTCAGTTTTGGTGTGTAGTTAGAAAGGCAGCAAAAGGAAGGAGAGTGTCTCTTCCCGGCCCTCGACCACCGCACCCAGGCCTCCTCCTCCGTGGGCTTTGGGCACTAGTGCAGAGGATCGTGGAGCGCAAAGGCAGACACTGAGAAGGAAAAAAAGGCAAGTGGAAGGAATGTAGTCCTCAGGGGAAGTACATGCGTTTTTCCCAGCTCTGCCATTATGGATTCTGTCTCTTCTTTATTTTTTTTTACCCTACGGCTAATGATTTCTACAGCCCATGTGAATGGGGATTCTGCCCCCATCAATCCACTGAAATTGTTTTCAGGTTTATCATCATTTCAAATCCAAATGTGCCTGCCCTCCTTACCTTTATTTTCTTTTTTAAAAAATATATTTTATTTATTTATTTTTAGAGAGTGGGGAAGGGAAGGGGGGAGAGAGGGAGAGAAACATCAATGTGTGGTTGCCCCTTGCGGTGCCCCGCACTGGGGATCTGACCTGCAACCCAAGCATGTGCCCCGACTGGGAATACAAGTGGTGACCCTTTGTTTTGCCAGCCAGCACTCTATCCAGGGAGCCACACCAGCCAGGGCTTCCTTATCTTTCTTGATCTGTCAGCTTTTGAAATGGAGGATCCTTCCCTGCCTGCCTTCTACCTGAAACATCTTCCCTTGCCTTTTACGATAATACAGTGTTTCACTTTTCCTCCTTTCTCATGACAACGTCTTCTGAGTCTCCTTCTCTTCTTCCTTCCCTGTTCACCGTACAAATGATTGACAAATGCCACAGTCTGGTTTATACGATCAGCTTTTCTCTCTCCAGAGGCTCATATCCAGTCTTACACATGCATTCAAATGGGTCTAAACTTATATATCTAAGTCTGAAGCATCCCTGAACTCCACATTTACATACCCAATACTTACTTGATATTCTGACTTGGAAGTCTGATTAAGATCTGACACTTACCGTGGCAAACACAGATCTCTGCATTTTATACAGACCTCTTCTAAACAATGTCATCTCCACCTACCTAGTTACTCAGTCAAAAAATATAAGTTATTTTCAACTCCTGTCTTTCCCTCTCTTCATCCTGCATCCAACCCAAAATGTTTCCCCAATCCATCAGGGGCCGTCAGCCATTATCCTTCATCTGGATGACTGAGAGCTGTCCGACAGGCTCTTTCCTAGTCCTAGCCAGACATTCTTTCCCCCAATTTTCTCTGTCTTTACTGATGTTACCTCATCACTCCACCATCATATTTTTCCTGGCTTCTACATTTGCCTCTTAATGGACGCCCTAACTCTGCAACCAAAGAGTCCTATGAAAATACAAATCAGATTTGACATATCCTATAGTAGCTTCCTCTTGTTTTGAATAAAATTTGAGCTTATCATGACCTGCAGATCCTTAAAAGATCTGTTCCTGAATTCCGTGGCCACATATTCTACAATTCCTAATTCTACAGAATGTTCTTTTAAAAACTTAAATCATATTTTGTCATTCCTTAGATTAAAAACCTTCAAAGTCTAGTAATTCTTACCACACTGTGAAATGTTATGTCTGTTAAGAGTATTTTTGGCACCAAGTAATGGAAAAACTAATGGCGCCTTAGGCAAAAGGGATTAATTTTTCTCACAGAACGAGAAATCCTGAGTAGCAGTTGGTGGTGTTGGTGCAGTTTTGAAATGATTCCATGAAATGCCCAGATGCTTTTCTTTTTCTCTGTCGTCCTTTATATCTGGGCATGTGACCTTAAGTCTGGTGCCTCGTGGTCCTGAGATGGCTCTTACAGCTACAGACATCACATCGGTGTCATCTGTGTGCAAGATAAGAAAAAGGTAGAAGAGGTGAGAGCTGTAAAAGCAAAATTATTCCTGCTTCAGGGCCTTTGTACTTATCACTTCTTCTAAGAATGAGTTTTCCTCAAATTTCCATATGGTCTGCTCCTTGTAACTATTCAGGTCTCAGAACAAATGTTCTATGTCAGAGCTGAGGTACTTATCCAAAGTGGCATCTCCTAGTTGTTCCTATCGCTGTATATTTGGTTTTCTTCTCATAGAAATCTGTATCATGGTGCTAGGGATGCTGCCACAAAGTAGCATAGACTCGGTGGCTTAATGTCTTGGTCATTTCAGGCTGCTATAACAAAAATACCTAGAGTGGGTGGCTGAAGCAACAGAAATCTATTTCTCACTATTCTGGAGGCTGGGAAGTCCAAGGTCTAGGTGCCTGTTGATTCAGTCCCTGGTGGGAACCTTCTTCTTGGTGTGCGGATGGTCACCTTCTTGCTGTGTCCTCACATGACAGAGAGGAGAGGAAGCAAACTCTCTTGTACCTCTTTTTATGAGAGCACTAATTCCATGACGGAAGCTCTACTCTCATGCCCTTATCACCTCCCAAAGGTCCCATCTCCAAATACCATCACCTTGGGGTGTAGGGGTTCAACATACAAGTTGGGAGGCGGGCATATTCAGGCCATAACCCTTAAACAACAGAAACTTACTGTCTCCTATTCTGGAGTCTGAAATGAAGATTGGCACCTTCTCAGGGCTGTGAAGGAAGGCGCTGTTCCAGGCCTCTCTCCTTGGCTTGCAGATGGTCGCCATCTCCCTGTGTCTTCACTCATCTTTACTTGGTGTGTGTGTCTGTATCTAAATTTCACCCTAATGACCTCATTTTAACTTGATTACTTCTGTGAAGACCCAATCTCCAAATAAGATCATGTTCTCAGGTACTAAGGTTCACTAATTCAACATAGGAATTGGGAAGAGGGCACCATTCAACCCATAACAAACTCAGTAAGTATGTGCAAAATGAACGGACGGGTTTTAATCATAGCCACCATCTCCATGAAGCACTTTATCCTGTCTCCTGAAATTCTCACAACAGTACTACATATATTCTCTTTCAGAAATGAGAAAACCATAGCTGGAGATAGAGTGAACAGTGTAACAGGATAGTGGAGGAAAGGAAGAAAATAAAGGCAGGAATGTCTCCCTCAAAACAGTGAGGAAAATGGACATCTTCGTTATCTTTGGTCACACTGGATCATGATCAGACAATAAGACTCAAATAGAGAGGTTTGACAGGGATCAGCAAACTGATTTCTGTAAAACACTTATTGTAGGCTTTAAAGTCGCATGATTTCTGTCACAACTACTCAACTCTGCCATTGTAGTATGAAGCAGCCATAGATAATACACAAATAAATGGCCATGGTTGTGTCCCAAATAAAACTTTATTTACAAAAGCCAGTGGTCCCCCAGATTTGGCCCAGAGACCACAGATTGTTAAAGCCTTGTTTAAGGAAATGTTCTCTTTGATTTTCTTAATGTAAATTAATTTTATGAATTTTAAAAAACTGCGTTGACCTGCTGTCTTTGAGATGCACAGCATTCACTTCCCTCTGTTAGAGAGGGTTGTTGTGAACCATTCAAAACCCAGGAAAGTCCACAAATGTCCTTTGTCACATTCTCTCCTCCGGCAAAGTCTTTGACACCTCCTGTTACAGTGTCAACTGATTTCCCTGGTGATGGTGCAGGAGAGCTATGGGGACAGAGGAGAGATCAAGGGACAGAGGTGCAAAGCCTGACAAATCGGAATTTCATTTCTGGCTGAGGGATGGACAAACAGGTGGCTTTGGTGCCAGTTATTTCAATTCTCTGTGAGCTGTTTTCTTTCCTGGTGAGATTATGAAACAAATCTTATTTATCTATGAATATAGTCCTTACTAAACCTTAGAGGTAACCTGGGTACATATATATTAATTAATCAATAGGCAGGGTAAGAGTAACCTGAGGTAGGGGTGCTGAAGAATTCTCCCCTGTTGCCTGAGTATTTATATATTTTCAACTTGTGAGTCCCTGTCCTAAAAGAATGGAAGCATGTTAGTCACAGCCGCCAATAATTGAATGTTTACAACGTGCCGAGGGCTCCGTGCAGCGCTTCTCCTGTCTCGTTTACATCTCGCAATGGTCCGGTGAAGAAGGCCCTGCACAAGAATGCCACACCCTGTGAGTTTCTTGTATTTTTTTCCTGACTGCAGGCCTTAAGGGCTCAGTGTGATTTTTTTTTCTTCTTCTCACAATCTGCCCCTACCCTGATCTAGTCCTTGGAGTTTTTCCTTCTTTTACGTCTAGACTCTGAGCTAGATGGAGCTCCCCATCTGCCCCACCCTCCATGCCCAAAAGCAGGGCCCCATAGACCTGTATCTCATTTTAAGCAGTTCACTACAAAAGCAACCTGGGGAACCAGTGACAACAGACATGAACCTGGGAGTTAGATACCTGATAAAGGTTTTGCAATAGTGAACCCTGATCTGAGACTCCTCCATGTCTTCATGTTCTTTTTTTAAGGAGAAAGAAAACTATTTTTTCCCATATTCCAACAGTAACACATACATTTTGCAATGTGGTAGACTAGATATCTGAAAAGGCCTAAATATCCTAAAAATATCGTAATGCAAAACCCCTACAAATGCTAGATAAAATATAACAAACATCCTTTGAATATATAGCCAAACTCTAAGAATATAGGAGAAATCTCTAGGGGCCATAAACCAAGAGAGAGCTGGAAACCTGTGTGGCCATTCATCCTGACACACTGACTTCCCAGGGAACATCTGTCATTTTTAAAACCAAGAGGCTTTCACTTTAACGTTGAGCAGGAGACAGAAGATGAGGCTTTAGACTCACACAGAATGGGGAATGGAACTTAGAGACTCTTCCACAGCCAGGACCTCAAGGAGTACATTGTGCATAAAGGAATGGACTAGAAATGAAATCCACCTGCTATCAAAGAGAAAGGACAAGGACACCTGCTTATATCATGGCTTTAGCTCCAGGGTTAAAAAAAAAAGTCTTTCCTGATGTAAACAAGGCCTTCCTGTGCTGGGCTTGGGATTTGAGTTTATATTACCTGGATGTCTAGGAAACCTTTGTCTGAGAAATTAAAGTGGATCTTGTTTAAGAGAAACCCTGACCCCCAGCCCCTCAGGGCCAAAAGGAGAGGACCTGGCAAGAGCAAACACACATCCTCCAGGAGGCGCATGTCCTTACTCAGGCTCTGCAAGATTCTTATACGTTAAACTCCAGATAATGACTTCACAGTTCAAAATCTCAAAATACAGGGGGAACAAATCATTGTGTGTGGCAATGTTAGCCAAAACAATAAAAAACAAAATTAGATGCGAAGGGTGTTCTGGTGTTGAGTTACCTGACTCAGGATGTGATATAAATAGTTTTAATGTCTTTTTGTCAGTACCACACAGATTGCTATACCTTTACAGTTAAGTTTTGAAGTCTAACTTTGTTCTTTTTCAAGATTGTTTAGGCTATTTGGGGTTCCTTGAGATTCATATGAATTTGGGATAAATTTCCTAAATCTGCCAAAAATGTCATTGAGATAATGTTAGAGATTCTATTAAATCTGTAGGTTGCTTTAGGTAGTATTGACATTTTAACAACATTTAGCCTTTGAATCCATGAGCGCAGAATGCCTTTTCATGTGTTGGCGTCTTTAAAAAAAATTTTTAGCAATGATGTCTGGTTTTTGGTGTACAAGTTTTTTTTTCCCCCGCTGGAAAGTAATTTTCATTGAGATCCCACCAGCTGCACAATCTGCTCCTGACATTAGGCCCCTTCTTCCTTTGCAATTCGGTCTTCCTTAAGTGGTCCCATGAATGCTTTCTTTTCCTCCATTGTCCGGAAGCCACTGTGGTCAAACTTGGAGGTGGTGTCAATAAACTTCAGGTCGATCTTCTCCAGGGCCTGCTGTTTGGTCCGCATCAGTAAGGACTTGTGGAGGGCCAGCACTTGCTTCTTGGTTCCCACCACACAGCCTTTCAGCATGACAAAGTCATTGGTCACTTCACTGTTGTGCACAAAGCCACCCAGAGGGTTGATGCTCTTACCAGAGGTGGAGGCAATGTTCTTGACCAGTTTGCTGTCCTTGATGAGCTAGCCCTGGCCAATCTTGTAGATCTTGTTGATCTCAGTGCGGTGGTGGTAGCCCTTCTGTCCAGCCTGAGCCACAGAGAAGGCCACCCTGGCAGGATGCCACACCCCGATATAGACCACCTTGTTCAGCCCCTGGTGGTTCTTGTGGGGTAGCTTCTTGGTGTGCCGGCAGCTGATGACCCTTTTGTAGCCTTTGCCCTTGGTCACCCCAATGACATCAATCATCTCATCCTGTCCAAACACCTGGCTCACAGAGACCTGCTCCAGCCTCTCATGGGCCCAGCCCAGTTTTTCAGCCAGAGTCCCTCCATTCACCTGGATCTCCATGAAGTGAGCCTTCTTCTGGTACAGAGGAAGCAGGAGCCTCTGGATGTGGGCGATGATGTGGATGACCTGGCAGTACTTCATCATGCTGCTGAAGGCCTTCTCCAGCTGCTTCTTGCCATTGTCATCCTGCCACTTCTTGCAGTATTTGGTGAAGGCCTTCTTAGATTTATGCTAGTTCTTATAGAAGCACCTCTTGCATTCATCACTGATGTGCTTGGCAAAGATGGTTACAAGGGTGCAGAGGCCTCGAGTGGTCTCCATGTAGCCCACATGGCCCACGATCACCATGGGTGGTGTCTCCACAGTGGTCACAGCCTCCACAACTTCCTCCTTCTTCACCTTGGATCCTGGCTTACCCACCTCATGCATGATGTGGGTCATGCCAGCCTTGTAGCCCAGGAAAGCTGTGAGGCGGACAGGCTTGGAGGAGTCATCCTTGGGGAAGCTCTTCACATTCCTGCAGTGCTGGCTGCTGTGCTTCCGAGGCAAGAAGCCCAGGGACCCATGCCTGGGAGTGGAGAACTTCCTGTGAGATGCCACCGGTAGAGCTCAGTGTACAAGTTTTTTACCTTCTTAGTTACGTTTATTCCTAAGTATTTGATTCATTTTGATGCTATTGTAAATGAAATTGTTTTCTTTTTGAAATTTTCATTGTGAATAAATAAAGAGGCAACTTATTCTTGTGTGTTGATTTTGTATCCTGGAACTTCACTAAATTATCAGTTCTAAGATATTTTGGTGTGGAATACTTAGCATTTTCTACATATAAAATATTGTCTGTGAACAGATATAATTTCACTTCTTCTTTTCCAATTTGAATGTAGTTTATTTCTTTTTTCTTGCCTAATTACTCTAACTAGGACTTCCAGAACTATGTCGAATGGAAGTGATGAAAGTAGCCCCCCTTGTCTTGTCACTGAGCTTAGAGGGAGACCTTTCTTTCACCAATGATGTGATGTTAGCCGTGGGCTTGTTGCACATGGCCTTCATTATGTTGAGGTAGTTAACTTTTATTTCCTGTCAGTTGAGTGTTTATGTCATTAAAATGTGTTAAATTCTGCCAAATGCCTTTTATGCATCAGTTGAGATGATGAGGGTCCTCCCACCTTCATTCTGTTAATTCTGTTACACTGATTACTGTTTGTGTGTTGAGCCATCCTTGCATTCCAGAAATAGCTCCCCGGTGGTCGTGGTGGACAGTCTTTTTAATGTGCTGTTAAATTCTGTCAGCTAGTATTTTCTTGAGGATTTTAGCTGTAGTTTTTATCAGGGATATCTGTCTACAGTACTCCTCCCTTGTACTGTGCTTGTCGGGGTTTGGCAGCAGTGTGATGCTGATGTCCTTCAGTGAGTTCGGACATATTCCCTCCTCTTCAGTTTTTTGGAAGCTTTTGAGGGGGACTGGTGTCAATTCTGTGTGTTTCTAGGAAATCGATGTACAATTTGCTTATAGTCCTCTCTTATCCTTTTTATATTTGTAAAGTTTATTGTAATGTTCCCTTTTTCATTTCTGATGTTAGTCTCTTTTAGTTACTCTAGCTAAAGTTTTGTCAAGTTAATGTTTTTGAATAACCAACTCTTTATTTCATTGATTTTTCTCTATTAGTTTTGTTTATCTCTGTTCTAATTTTTATCATTTTATCCCCCTGCTAGCTTTGGGTTTAGTTTCTTCTTCTTTTAAATTTACTTAAGGTGCTTATATTGTTGTTTTGAGATTGTTCTTTTTTTTTTTAAATACAAGCATTTACTGCTGTGAATTACCCACTCAGCACTGCTTTTACTGAATCCTATAGATGTGGACATCTGTTTTCATTTTCATTTGTCTCATAATACTTTCCACTTCTCCTTGTGATTTCATCATTGATCCAAAGGTTAAGGGTATGTTGTTTAATTTCTACATGTTTTGGGATTTTTTAGCTTTCCTTCCATTGACTTCAAATTTTATTTCTTATCAGAATAGATACTTTTTATAATTTCACTCTGAAGTTCATTAAGACTTGATTTTTGGCCTAATATATGATCTATCCATCTATCCTGGAGACTATACCATGTGCACTTGAGGAAAATTGTGTTCTCCTGTATGTTAATATAATATATAATATTATGCAGGTCCTCTATTTGTTTTTTATCTTCTTTGTGGTATTATTATTTCTTTCTAGATACTTATTTAGCATTGTATTATAGCACACAAAGTACTGTTTTCACGAGGATTTTGTTTCACCTATCCCCCCCTTTTTCCTCTTTGGAAGCCATCAGCTTGTTCTCTTGATCTATGGTTCTGTTTCTGGTTTGTTTTATATATTCATTTGTTTTGTTTTGTTTTAGATTTCACATATAAGTGAAATCATATAGCATTCTTCCTTTTCTGTCTTATGTCTTAGCATAATACATTTTAGGTCCACCCATGTTTTTACAAATGGCAAGATTTCAGTCTTTCTTATGGCTGGTAATATTCCATTGTATATAAATACCATATATTTTGTTATTGTTAAAAATGTAGTATATTTTATTTTACTTTTTGTTTTTCAATTACAGTTGACATTTAATATTATTTTACATTAGTTTCAGGTGTATAGAATAGTCATTACACAACTATATAATCTACAAAGTGATCTTCCTAATAATTCTAGTACCCACCTGGCACTATACATAATCATTGCAATGTTATTGATTATAATACCATGCTAAACTTCACATCCTCATGACTTTTTTGTAACTACTAATTCGTACTTTGGAATCCCTTCACCTTTTTCTCCCAGTACCCGCCCCCTGCCAACCTTGCTCCCCTCTGGCAACCCTCAGTTTGTTCCCTGTATCTATGACTCTGTTTCTGTTTTGCCTGTCTTGTTCATTCGATTCCACATATAAGCGATGTCATATGTTATTTCTCTTTCTCTGTCTGACTTATTTCACTTAGCATAATACTCCCTAGGTTAATCCATGGTGTTGCAAATGGTACAAGTTCATTCTTTCTTATGGGCTGGTAATATTTCATTGTGTATATGTACCACTTCTTTGTCGAGCCATCTACTGATGGGCATTTGGATTGCTTCCATATCTTAGTTCTTGTACAATTATAATAGTACAATTAACATAAGTTTGCACATTTCTTTTTGAGTTAGTGTTTTCAATTTCTAAAAATATATACTCAAAAGTGGAATAGCTGGGTTATAAGGTATTTCTATTAATTTTTTGAGGAATGTTCATACTGTTTTTGATAGTGGCTATAACTGTTTGCAGTCCCACCAACAGTGCATGACAGCCCTTGTTGTTTGTTGATCTATTGATGCTATCCATTCTGACAGGTGTGAAGTGGTCTCTCATTATGGTTTTAATTTGCATTTTTCTGATGATTAGTGGTGTTTAGCATCTTTTCATATGCTTATTGGCCATCTGTATATCCTCTTTGGAGGAATGTCTATTCAGGTTCTCTGCCCATTTTTAAAAATAAATTGTTTGGTTTTTTTTTTGGTTTGAGCTGCATGAGTTCTTTGTGAATTTTGAATATTAACCTTTTATCTAATGTATCATTGCTGAATATCTTCTCCCATTCAATAGGTTGTCTTTTTGTTTTGTTGGTGGTTTCCTTTGCTGTGAAAAATCTTTTTAGTTTAACATAGCTGCATTTGTTTATATTTTCTTTTGTTTTCCTTGTTTGAAGAGATATATCAGAAAAACATTACTAAGAGCAATGTCTGACAGAGATTGTACTGCCTATATTTTCTTCTAGAAGTTTTATGGTTTCAGGTCTTATATGTAAGTATTTAATCCATTTTGAATTTATTCTTATTCATATAAGAAAGTGATCTAGTTTCACTTGTTGCATGTAACTGTCCAATTTTCTCAACACCATTTATTGAATAGACTTTCTGTATCCCACTGTATTTTCTTGCCTCCTTTGTCACATATTAATTGACCATATAGGCATGGAGTTGTTTCTGGGCTTTCTATTCTGTCTCACTGATTTATGTGTCTTTTTTATGCCAGTACCATGCTGTTTGGATTACTGTAGACGTATAGTATAGTTTGATATCAGGTAGTGTGATACCACCCACTGTTTTTCTTTTACAAGATTGCTGTGGCTGTTTGTGGTCTTTTTGTGGATCCATATAAAGTTTTGGATTATTTGCTCTAGTTCTGTGAAAAATGCCATTGATATTTTCATACCTATTATGCTGAATCTACAGATTGCTTTGGGTAGCAGGGTCATTTAATGATGTTAATTCTTCCCATCCATGAGCTGCTGTATATGCTTCCATTTATTTGTATATTCTATAATTTTTTTCAATATCTTATAGTTTGCTCAGGTCTAGAAGAATACCTCTTTGGTTAAATTCATTGCTAGGTATTTATTAATGTAATTGTAATGGGGTTATTTTCTTAGTTTCTCTTTCTAATAGCTCTTCATTAATGTACAAAAATACAACTGATTTTTTAATATTATTTTATATTCTACTTTACTGAACTTATTAGTTTTAGTAGTTTTTGGTGGAATCTATAGGGTTCTTTTTATAGTGTCAAGCCATTGGCAAATAATGACAGTTTTACTTCTTTCCAATTTGGATGCCAATTATTTCTTCTTGTTGATTGCTGTGGCTATGACTTCCAGTACTATGTTGAATCTGAGTGGGGAAAGTGGACACTCCTATCTTATTCTTGATCTTAAGGGGAACACTTGTAATTTTTGCCCATTAAGTGTGATGCTGGCAGTGGGTTTTTCATATATAGCCTTTATTATGTGTAGGTATGTTTTCTATTCTCATTTAGCTGAGAGATTTTTCTTTTTTTAATTATAAATGGGTGCTGAATTTTGTCAATTGCTTTTTCTGCATCAATTACATGATTATATACTTTCTATCCTTTATTTTACTTGGTAGCTATGTTCATTGATTTTCAGACATTGAACCAAACTTGCATTCCAGGAACAAATTCCACTTAATCATGATGTGTGATCTTTTTAATGTATTGCTGAATTCAGTTTGCTAATATTTTGTTGAGGATTTTAGCATCTATGTTCATCAAGGATATTGGCCTATAATTTTCTCTCTTTGTAGTGTCTTTATCTGGTTTTGGAATCAGGATAATATTGGCCTCATAAAATGATCTTGAGTATCTTCTCTCCTCGAATTTTTTGGAATAACTTGAGAAGAGTTGGTGTTAATTCTTCTCAGAATGTTTGGTAAAATTGACCTGTGTAGCCATCTAGTCCAGGACTTGTTGGTTGGGAGTATTTTGTTTCGTGCTTCAATTTCATCAGATGTAATTAATCTGTTCAGTGTCGCTCTTTCTTCTTGATTCAGTCTTAGAAAATTGTATGTTTCTAGGAATTTATCCATTTTTTTCCAGGTTGTCCAATTTGTTGGCATGTAATTGTTCATAGTATTTTCTTATAATCCTTTGTATTTCTGTAGTGTTAGCTGTTACGGCTGTCACTTTTCCTCTGACATTTCTGATTTCATTTATTTGGGCCTTCTCTCTCTTTTTTAATGATGAGCCTGGTTATAAAGCTCTATCAATCTTGTCTATCTTATCAAAGAACCAGCTGTTGGTTTCATAGATTTTTTGCATTTTTTAAACTTTATTTTTTAAAAATTTCTGCTCTGATCTTTATTATTTTCTTCCTTTTACTCATTGGCTCTATTTCTTTTTGTAATTCCTTTAGGTGTAAGGTTAGATTGTTTATTTGAGATTTTTCTCATTTCTTGGGGTAGGCCAGTATTGCTATGAATTTTCCTCTTAGGATAGTTTTCACTGTGTCTCGTAGATTTTGGGTTGTTGTGTTTTCATTTTCATATGTCTCAGGGTATCTTTTTATTTCTTCTTAGATCTCATTGTTAACCCATTTATTGTTCACTAACATGTTATTAGGTCTCCATGTTTGTGTGTTTTGTTTTTTTCTTGTAATTGATTTTTGGTTTCATACCATTGTGGCCAGAGAATGCTTGGTATGATTTCAATCTTTTTAAATTTATTGGGAATTGTTTTGTGATCTAACCTTTTGTCTCTCCTGGAATGTTCCATGTGCACTTCTGCTGCTTTGGGTGAAATGCTCTGAAAATAAGAATCAAATCCATTTGATCGAATGTTTCATTTTAGACTGCTGATTCCTTGTTTATTTTCTGTCCAGAAGATCTATCCATTGATGTCAGTGGGGTGTTAAAGTCCCCTACTCTAACTGTATTACTGTAGATCTCACCCTTTATTCTCATCAATAATTGCTTTATGTATTTAGTTGCTCCTATGTTGGTTTTATAAATGTGTACAAGGGTTATTTTCTCTTGTTATATTGATCCTTTATAATTATGTAATATCCATGTAGTGTCCTAGTTTAGCCTTTTTTAAAAGTCTATTTTCACTGATATAAATATTGCTACTATAGCTTTTCTTCTAGTTTCCATTTTCCATTTAGAAAATATCTTCTCTATCCCTTCACTTTTAGTCTTATGTATATATGTCTAAAGTGGGTCCCTTGTGGATAGCAGATATACGTATGGGGATCTTGTTTTATTATCCAATTACTACCCTATGTCTTTTGATTGGAGCATTTAATTCATTTATATGTAAAGTGATTATTGATTTCTTTATTGTATTTTTTCTCCATCATTATTTAGTCCCCTTATAGCCACTACCCCACACTGTTGTCCATGTCCATGAGTCCTTTTCCCTTTTTGCTCAATCTCTCCACCCCCTAACCTCCTGCCCACACCACTCCACTCCCTAACCTCCTGCCCACACCACCATTAGTTGTCATGCTGCTCTCCATCTATGAGCCTATCTCTATTTTTCATATTACTTCAATTTTTCATTAGATTTCACGTATGATTGAAATCATATGGTATTTTTGTCTTTCTCTGACTGGCTTGTTTAACTTAGCATAATGTTCTCCAGGTCCATCCATACTGTTGCAAAGGGTAAAATTTTCTTCTTTTTTATGGCTGAGTAGTATTCCATTGTGTAAATGTCCTATAGTTGTTTTATCCACTCATCTACTGATGGACACTGGGCTGCTTTCATATCTTGGTGATTGTAAATAACGCTGCAATGAACTTAGGGGTGCTTACATTATTTTGAATTAGTGTTTTGGGTTCTTTCAGATATATTCCCAGCAGTGGGATCACTGAGTCAAGAGGCAGACATATTTTTAATTTTTTGAGGTATCTCCTTACTATTTACCAATTTGCATTCCCACCAACAGTGCAAAAGGGTTTCCCTTTCTCCACGTCCTTGCCAGCACTTGTTGTTTGTTGAGTTATTGATGATAGTCATTCTGAAAGGTGTAAGATAATATCTCACTGTGGTTTTAATTTGCATTTCTGTGATGATTAGTGACATGGAGCATCTGTTCATATGTCTATTGGCCATCTGTATGTCCTCTTTGGAGAAGTGTCTATTCAAGTCCTTTGCCCATGTTTTTAATTGGATTGTTTTCCTTTTTTTGGTATTGAATTTGGAAAGTTCTTTATAAATTTTGGGTATTAACTCCTTATCAGATTTATTGGTGAATATGTTCTCCCATTCTGTGAGTTGTCTTTTTATATTGATATTTTCCTTTGCTGTGAAAAATTCTTTTAGTTTGATGTAATCTCAGCTGTTTATTTTTTCTTTTGTCTCCCTTGCCTGGGGAGTTATATCTGATAAAATACTGCTATGAGCAATGTCCAAGATTTTGCTGCCTATATTTTCTTCTACAATTTTTATGGTTTGGGATCTAACATTAAGTCTTTAATCCATTTTAAATTTATTCTTGCATGTGGCATAAGACAAGAAATGTGATTATTGACAGTTGCATATGTATTGCCAGTTTAATTTTCATATTTATAGCCCTTTTTTTTTCCCCTTAAAGAGTTTCCTTTAACATTATTTGTAATCCTGGCTTGGTAGTGATAAACTTCTTTACCTTTTTCTTGTCTGGGAAGCTCTTTATTTCTTTTTTAATTTTAAATGATAGCCTTGCAAGTAAAGCAATTGTGGTTATAGATCCTTGCTTTTCATTACTTTGGACATTTTGTTTCAGTCCCTTCTGGTCTGAATAGTTTCTGTTGAGAAATCAGATGACAGTCTTTTGGATGCCCTCTTGTAGGTAACTGTCTTTCTCTTTCTGCTTTTAAGATTCTCTCTTTGTCTTTAACCTTTGCTATTTTAATTATGATGTGTCTTGGTGTGGGCTTCCTTGGGGTCACCTTGCTTGGGATTCTCTGTGCTTTTTGGACATGTGTGTCTTTTTCCTTTACCAGTTTATGGAAGTTTGCAATTATTATTTCTTCAAATCAGTTCTCAATCTCTTCTTTCTCACTCTCTTCTCTTTCTGGTACCCTTACGGTGTGGATAATGTTGCATTTGATGTTGTCCCAGAGGTCCCTTACTCTATCCTCATTGGTTTGGTTTTTAAAAATATTTTTGCTGTTCTCATTGGGTGTTTTCTGCTACCTTGTCTTTCAAATTACTGATTTGATCCTCTGCATCATCTAATCTGCTGTTGATTCCATCCTGTGTGTTGTTCATTTCAGTTACTATATTCTTTATTTCTGACTGGTTCTTTTTAATGGTTTCCTTTGAATGTCCTCTTTTATGCTGTTGAAGTTCTCACTAAGTTCCTTGAGCATCCTTATAACCATTGTTTTACTCTGCACCAGGTAGATGGCTTGCCTCCATGTCATTTGTGTCAGCATATTTGCTGACTCTCTGTGTTTGTTTTTATGTGTTAGGTAGATCTGTTATGTATTCAGTCTTAATAGGATGGCCTATTGTAGTTGGTGTCCTGTTGGGTCCAATGGTGTAATCTCCCTTATGCCATGAGCTGGGCACTCCAGGAATGTCCCTTGTGTGGGTTATGTTTGTCTTTCTGTTGTATTTGAGCCCTGACTGCTGTTGGCATGTCTGTGGGGACAGGGGGTTGACCCTCAGCCTAGCTTGCTGGGATGATTGGCCACAACCACAAAGTATGAGCTGCTGGAGCAGGGGTGTGACTTGAGCAGGGTCTGGTGCCAGCCGAGACCTGCCTTTTGGCTGTGTCACTTAGGAAGCTAAGCATGTCATACTCTGCTGTGGTCTGAAGCCAGCCACTGGGTGTGTTGATTCATGGTCTCTTGGGAGGGAATTCCATTCAGGTCAATGACAGACAATTAGTATGTTGTTTGATAGCTGCCTGTACTGGGTTTGGATGCATGTGGGAGTGGCCAAGCTGTGTACTGAGGCTGGTTACCACCAGTACCTGGCCTGGGGCAGGTCAGCAAAAGGCCCAAGGCACTCTAGTAGCCACTGCTACCTGTCTGATAGGCTCAGGCACTGAAAGAGCCCTGGCAGTATATGAGTTATGTGAGGCAGGTTCTCAGGGAGTCACCAGGTAAGGGTGAGTGTTGTTCACCAGGTAAATACAGATTCAAACTTGGTGCCAGTGCTGGGTCTGAGGCCACTCAGCAAGAGTCTCAGGTTACACTGAGGCCAGCGCCACCTGCCTGGGGCCTATATTTATGACGTATGTGTTTTGATTGGGGAATTCAATCCATTTAGTTTTAAAGTAACTACTGATAAGGATTTATTATTGCCATTTCATCATTTTCTGTATGTCTTAATTGCTTTTTTGTCTCTGTGTTTAGTTGATCTTTTTTTAGTGACATATTTTGATTTCCTTCTCACTTTTTTTTGTGTTATATTTTATAGGTATTTTCTTTTTGTTTACCATGAGGATTACTTATAACATCCTAACGTTATATAACAATTTATTTTAAGCTGTTAGCACCTTAAAACTCCATTCCTTTTTATCTCTGCCTTGCTTTATTATTTATGTTGGAAATTAAATCTTTATATAATGTGTGCCCATTAACATAGATTTATGATTATTTTTGTGCATTTTCTTTTAAATCTGTAGAATAATAAAAATGAGGTATGAAACAAAATTATGATAATACTTTTCTCTATTCATGTACTTAAAAGAAAACTTTGTATTTTTCTAACCTTTTCATGTACTTGTTGACCATTTGTATGTCTTCTCTGGAAAAATGTCTATTCAGATCATCTGCCCACTTTAAAATCAGACTATTTGTTTCTTTTCTACTGAGTTGTATGAGTTCTTTATACATTTGGATATTAACCCTTTATCAATTATGATTTACAGACATTTCCTTTCATTACATAGGTTTCCTTTTTATTGTGTTGCTAGTTTATTTTGTTTTGCAAAGCCTTTTAGTTTGATGCAGTCCCACTTATTAATTTTTGCTTTTGTTGCTTGTGCTTTTGCTTTCATATACAAAAATCATTGGTAAGATTAATATCAAGGAGTGTTTTCTGTCTTTCTCCTAACAAATTTTCTAGTTTTGCTTCTTATGGTTAAGTCTCTAATTCAGCTGAAGTTAATTTTTGAGTGGTTGTAAAATGGCGGGGCTAGGGGCTAATTTCATTCTTATGCTTGTGGTTATCCAATTCTCCCAGCACTGGTTGTGAAATCATTCTCGGTTTTTTTGTTCTCCCGTGTTGCTGAAGTTCCTTAAGTGGACTCCAGACCTTCCCCAGAGCTGGTTTTGACCATGGAGAGCTGTCTAATTGCTGATATTGGTTGTGGGGATGGAGGGAGGCTGGGTTCTCCTATGTCACCATCATGGTGATGTTACCTCCCTATTTCTTTGTATGTCTTGTGATCTTTTATTGAAAATTGGGTATTTTGCAAAAACATCCACTTCTTCCAGGCTGTATTGCCTGGGCCCATGAGGGGGAAGGTGCCCCTTAATCAGGCCAATGTGAAGGGTCAATGTGTTCTTCTCTGGGTGTGCTTTCTTCCCAGTAGTCTTGTCTTGTCTTTTAATTGTCTTAATTTCCCCGAGTCTTATACCTGCTTCTCCTTGGTCCCTAGATACTCTGTTGTATTCTTTCACCTGTTCTCTCTTGCCCCCAGGTGTTCATGGTCTGCAGTCCCCTTATAGTTGTTCATATGCCCAAGTACCTACCGCTGCCACCCATGGCTTTCGACCTAATATCCAATCTATGCTGCCATTCACATCTGAGCTCTGGGTCAGGTACGACAGAAACCAGTCCCTTGGGCAGCCAACAGATAAGCTAGAATGTTGCAGACAATTTTCCTTTTTCTGCCACCCAGTGGGAGGGAACCAGGAACTGGGTACCTCTTCCTGGCCATGCCATGCCACATCAGATGAGGTTGAATAAAAACACCTCCAAATCTCCTGCCATTTTGAATGTGGCTTTTTCTTGATTCAGTTGTGCACTTGGTTGCTGCAGATCCTTGACTAGTTTCCAGAGCTCTGCTAAAGCTCTTTTAGTCAACTTGTAATTGTTTCCTTGGGGAAATAAGGACTTGGAGCTTCCTATTCCACCATCTTGCTGACATCATTTGAGAAATAGATTTTTAAGCACATGTGAAATATTTATAAAATGGGTTATATAACAGTTCAAATATCAGGTTTCAACAAATGTAAAAAAATAAATATTACAGATATGGTTCTTGCTATAATTCAATTAAGGTTAGTCTTAATCATATAAAGGAACTACTACAAATTTCAAATCTCACAACACTGTATCTTGGGGAAAAAAGAAATTAAACTAACTTTAAGAGTGAAAGCTGTGCCCTGAGTGGTGTGGCTCAGTTGGCTGGTGTTGTCCTGCAAAGGGAAAGTTCACTGGTTTGATTCTCGGTTAGGGCACATGCCTGGGTTGCGACAGGCAACTGATCAGTGTATCTCTCACACATTGATGTTTCTCTCCCTTTCTTTCTCCCTCCCTTCCCTTCTCTCTAAGAATAAGTAAATAAACTCTTCATTAAAAAAGAATGAAAGTGGAATGAAGGCATTTCAATTTAAAAAGCAAAACAAGACCTGACTGGAGCAGCTCAGTGGGTTGGGCATTGTCCCACAAACCACAAGGTTCTCCTTTCCGTTTGAGGCCAGGCAGATGCCTGGGTTGTGGGCCTGGTACCCGATTGGGGCTGTGAAAAAGGGAACAGATTTGGTGTTCCACTCGCATATCAATGTTTCTCTCTCTCTTTCTCCTTCCCTTCTCCTCTCTCTAAAAATAAATAAAGTCTTTAAAATTTTTTAAAAATAAAAAGTGAAACAAAATAAATAATTTAAAATATTTAGAATTTAATCACCACAACCACCACAACAAATGACTGTACACATAAAAGCTTGTGAATTATAGATAAAATGGGATTTAAAAGGAAATTATGGTCTTAAATGTCAACATTAGAAAATGAACGAGCCAAGCAACACTACTGTAAATCCAATCCAGCAAGTTAAGCAATGCCTGTTATACAATAGCCATACAAATATTTGTTGAATGAATCTAATTTTAAAGAATTAGAAAAGAATACAGGATAAGCAGGAAAAAAATAAAAAAGAATGAAACAGATGTATTGAATAAAAAATAAATTATAGTATAGTAAGTCAACAAAGTCAATAGTTGGTTCTTCTGAAAGTCTAATTTCATAGACAGACCTGTGTGAAATGTGGCAGTCCAATTATATATGTATTACTTATTGTTTCCAGCTAGGCTGAATGAAAATGAGAGCCAGCATTTACCTTTGAGTGTTTGTTTACATGTCCAAATTCAAATGCTCATATGCCCAGACAGACTCCTGTTTACCATTCGGTGGAAGAGGAGTAACAGAATTCGAATGTCATGATAGCCTACTTGGACCACCTCCCATTTGGGTGTGTCTCCAATAGGACAGACCAAGTAGGAATCCGTCATGAGAAGCACAGAGCAGATACATCCAGGGGTTTATCGATGCAGCGTTTGGAGGTGGGTATTGAGGGCTTCAGAGTCCCAGACCCACTTTGTTTGTCTTTTACATTGGCCTCTATATGTCCTATAAGAAAATGATTGTTGTCAGCCCACCTCAGAAGGCTACTGTAGCTGCACATTAGAATGAGACTCACTCTGGCTGGCGGCTGGGTGGTGGCCAGCAGAGAACTGTCAGTAGTATCTGGAGAAGCAGCAGCATATGTAGTAGAGATGCATAGCACACTTCCTCACAGCCCACAACAGGACTCCTGACCGCTCAGCGTTGTTCCACACCAACACCTCTGGCTTTACTGATCTTGATTTGGTGTCATCAGCTGTCACCTTCCATTTTAGCCTATTCTACTTTCCTGGGTATGCTTCCTAAATCCCTTAGTGCCATTCATTCATTCGTTCAACAAGTATTTATTGAACATCTACTCGCTGCCAGGTCTGCTCTGGATACTAAACATACTGTCTTCCTTGTTTGAAAGGAAATATCTCTAATAGGGTTACTTCCTGCCTCTGATTTGCAGGATCAATGTGTATCCATGCTTTTGCACTGGGCTTTTACATGGTGCCTGGATTTGTAGTTCTGACCACTTTTTGCATGCTAGTCTACTGATGTTGCTGGTCACATTTCCTTCCCTGGACACCCAAGATTTCCAAGCAAAACAGAGCCTGGAATCCAAAATATATACACAAACATGTGCCAAGTGTGGCAACAGAAACACGAAATAAACGGCAGCAGGGCTCATCAGACCACGCAGCCCAGGAGAGACAGCTGGGAAATGAAGAGCCTCAGGCAGGATGACCGGCATGTGTGAGCAGAAGCACGAATGCAGCCCCCTTGTGTAGGAGCCTGAGTTTCAACAGAGGTCGTTGTCATTAACCGGAAGATGGATTTCACGTGCATTGAGAGTGGACCGACAGTATCGGTCTTTTCTGTCACCCTCACACTTGAAGTTTCATTGTCAAATCAAGTATGAATGCCATAGTTGGCTCTGGTTTGAATTTTTATTATTATAAAGCAGTGGTTCTCATGGTTTTGGGTCACCAACCCCCCTTTATACTCTTAAAGCATTGGAACCCCCCCAAAACACATTTGTCCATGTGAATATTTATTAATATTTAGTGTAATAGAAACTGAAACAGACATTTACAAAATTTACTTATAAGTTAATTTAAAATAAAAACAATAAATCCATTGCATGTGAAACAAACTGTTTAATGAAAAAGAAACTGTATTTTTCAGAATGTTAGAGTGCATTTTGTTTTAATGCCAGCTTAATAGAAAACAGCTGGATACTGAACACAGGAGCAGTTATCAATCTGTGGCCATATTCAGTGTTATGTAGCCGCTGAAACTCCCCTGTGTGCTCACAAGGGGAAGAAAGTGAAAAAGGCAAATAATGTCTTCCTATTATTATGAACACAGTTTTGCCTTTGTGGGCATCCTGAGAAGGTTCCAGACATTCCGGGGGAACTTAGAGCACACTCTGATGACACTGGTCCTAGGATCTCATGGCTGACAGAGTTTTCAGCCTGTGTTAACATGTCTTAAAATGTTCCACCCAAGGTCCAGCTGAAGAGGGGAAAGCAAAAGCAAGGTTCTGGATGCAGCAGCTCGCCCTAGCAAGCAATTGCTTTGAATGTTGTTATCTTATATTAAAATTTAATTCCACGATATATACACATTTATTTTAATTTGGCCATTTCTTTCCCTAATCATTGAAACACCTCCCAGAGGACGCCTTGTGTGTGTCCTGTGGTCTCTTATACTTTGTGGCACACCGAATCCAGTGTGAGATGTCAGGGACATTGAATGACACTGTGCGGTGGAAACTATTTAGCCCCATTTTGTGCATTCGAAAGCTAGAGCCTAGAGAGGTTAACAACTTTGTGGAAATAAGCAAAGATCCACCAAGTGAGAACAAGCAGAGGCTTGTTGAGCAGAGATTGTGAGTTCGATGTAGCAAAGGAGTCAGCCATCATCACATTCATTTTGCCAGAGACTCAACGGCAGGCAGAGGCGTGAGAAAGCTTTATAGTAAAGAAAGAGGCTTTCTGTTTGCTCTGAGTCGAGGGCGCTGGCACCGGGAAGTGGGAGGTGGGCTAACTAGAAGTGGGGCACCCTGTGTGACTGGTTAGGGGTATGCATTTGACTTTCTCTGGTTGGTCCTGAGTTGGAAACAGGGACAAAAATTAGGGCAATTAGATCCATTGTTAATCAAGTCTTGCTTGGCCTCTTGGAGCTGATTGGTTCAGGGGTTACGGTTTGGCTTCTCGGACTGTCACTCGAGATACCAATGTGACTTCCTACAAGTCTGACTCGCGCGGGCTGGCTGCCCGGTCTGCCTGTTGTAACGGGTTGGTTGGTCTCCTGGGCGGGTGCTGCATGCAGGTTGTGGATCAGTTATGTTTTCATATATGGTCTGGACACGGTCTCTGTGTATTCACTGTCTTAGCTTGCTACACGCTATGGGGCCAGTCAGTGGAAGATCCGGGACTTGAATCGAGATCTTCCATTCCTAAATTTTATTTGCTTTCCCATCCTCCAGAGAGACTGCCTGGAATCTCAATAAAATAATGATCAACACTGTCTTCTACCCAAACATTGCCCTCAGTTTTTTCAGTGACTTTGTTATATTCTAAATGTACCTGTTGACTCTAATCAAAACAGGATACACTTTTGGCGAGGCCAACTACCTTGAGATACGTAGGTAAATAGATTAAAATCCTCACTCTGTACCCCAGGCAAAGTTTCTGTTCCTTTCCTCTCATGATTTACAATATATAGGATGGCGAAGAGGGAGGTGTGGAGTACATTGGCCCTAAGTGCTGGTCACAGAATATAAAGATTTGAATTAGTTGGGATGGTGCAGCAGCATGGTCAGAAAATTCCTAAGAAAATGGAGGGCTGACGAAAAGAAGCGTTTGTACCAGACTGGTCACCCAGGAGGCATCTGTGGCTGGGGCATCCCCCTCGGCCTGTGAACAGGATGCTGGTGAGCTCTTTCTTACCTTTGGGTGCAGCAGGTGGCAGAAAGCAGAAGTATGAATGTTAAGCAGTTAGGTGGCCATGAATGAATGGAGATGTGAATCAGGACAAGGTTTGGAAAACAATGATACTGTGGTAATTATTGGGGCTCACATCTGCAAAGGGTTGGAGCCCGGGAAAACCCCGGGAGAGAGCCCTAAAGAGCCGGGAAGGGACCTGTGCCTTTTCTCATGTTGAGCGACACCACCGAGTGTTTGGAGTTACACAGTTCCCATTGATTGGGTGCCGGAGTTTCAAACAGTGATGTGAAACAATGTTACCTGGGAAGAGTTTTATTCAAGGTTTTCAGTACAATCTCCTAGATTAAAACAATAAAGGTAATGAAGTGATTCATATCCTTACAAAGGGAGTCCTCAAAATGCATCACCCTGCCTCATTGTCAGTGAAGGGTGAGCATTAGCACGATGGCTCTCTCTGGGCTTTAGTGCAGCTCCAGGGGCTGTAGGAGACCCACCGCCACCCGTGAAGGGGGCAGTTGAGACAACTTCCTGGGAGCTGCTCCTTACAGTGTTTGCTTTTAAGTATTTTGGGGTGCAACCAAAATGAAGTACGCTTTGGTAGTTACAGTTCATAGCAGAAAGGAGGGGCCTGGAACCTTCTCCTCTTTGCTGAGTCTTGCTATAAGAGATTTGTTCTTCTTCCTGATTGTCTCTTTCCCTGGACTCTATACTGCTTCCCACCTTCCTTTTCTAGCCAGTCTTTAAGACAGGGCTGATCTATCACTTTCGTTTTGAAGCCAGAGCACTGAGTTAGCAGACACGGATTGCACCAAAGGAACCACACACTTGAAGGTAAAATTTGATTCGTCTATTCAAAAACAAAGTAGAAGTGAAAGAGCCCAGTGGTAAGGTCCGCCCTGTAAACTTCTCTGTTTTTCCTGTTGGTCATGGAGGCTTATCCCTCTGAGCCACCGCAGGCGGCACTGAGGGAAGAGGAAGTAGAGGCAGGGTGCTTTGTAGCCATAAGCATGCTTATCCATGCTGAACAACATGAGGGATCATCGTCTACTCAGATCAGAGTTCTCGTGTGGATTGGTTCGAACTGCAAAAACTAGGTGTGGTCACACCCAGATGAGTGAATGAAAAATGAAGTGTAGGCCAGGGCTTTGGCAGGGCAGCCGGGGGAGTGTGGAGGGGGTTGCTTCTAATAGGTTAAATGACAAAAATAAAATAAAATCACTCCAGCATTGCAAAAGATCCCATGTGCCAAACATTTTAAGGAAATGAGCCAAGGGGTTTAAAGGGCCATTTACTTTATGTTTTCTGGTAGGAAACGGAAATGCTGTTTTTTAAAGAACATTTGTAAAATCTTCTGCTTCATACACAAAGGAAAACATCTCCCCAAATATAGTGAAAGGGTCACGGCCACAGTTGGTTATCCCAGGATTGCTTCCCCTCCAATTTATGCTCGAATGCCCTGGGCAATGAGAAGGCTCCGAAGTGAGGCAAACCACTAGCCTCAGGCACGTTGCAAAGCAGCCTCCCTGTCTGAGAACTGAGTCAAACTCATCGACTCTGAGGTGTCCGGGCACCTTTGGAACATCTCAGAGGAACAAGAGTTTAGACAGAAGGGAAATGAATCTTTACCAGGGACAAAGATGAGATTCTTGCTTCCAGTTGTCCTTTCTGGTGTCTTCCACGGGGTTTCCATTGCCTCTCAGAGGCCAAACTGTGTGTGAAATTCATAGCTTCTCTCCTGATGGTCCAATCTATGCTTCCAGAAGATTCGTGTGCCGTGGTTACCAACTCTCGATGTTTGCCCTACTCACCCAGCAACCCCCCTCCACCTTGTATTGGACAGTAATGTGAAATAAGTGAAGACCAACTAAATGAGAATGACCAAAGGCTATTTATTTCACGCTCCCTATAGCAACAGAGTCAGCCTCCATCAATGGCATTTTGGGCAGAGACTCAAAAGGCAGAAATAGAAGCAGGAAAGCTTTACAGTGGAAAAGGGAAAGCTTCCTGATGGGAGGAGTGGGCATGGGGAAGGTGTGGGTGGGCTGCCTCCAGGCGGCATGTCCCGTGGAACTGTTTCGGGAGGCACATTTGGCAATCCCTGCTTGGTCTGAAGTTGAAGTGGGGTAAAAATTAGGAGAGCGGCTGGTATTAATCCGGCCCTGGCCATTTGGGGCTGCTTGTTTCCGGGTGTTTGGCTTCCTTGACTGTCACTGAAGATAGAACAGTCTTGACTTCCTGTAAGTCTGGCTGTCTCCCTGGTCTGATTACTGTAGGCAAGGGGTTGGTTTCCTGGTATGGTTGCTACAGGTTGTGGCTCAGTTTTATTTTTCTATATGGTCTGGCCGTTGCCCACGTGTATATTCAGTCTCCCAGTGACAGGGTGGCAAAGGAGAACATGGGCTACACGGCTTTGTGAACGGTGTCCCCTGAAGAGAGGCGCAGGAGAAAGAAGTTGGCAGTCTCCTTACTTATGGCTTCTTGGCCACAGTTGGTTGGAAAACTGGAGTACTTAGAAAGGAAAAGGAGCCGAAAAATGTATAATTGCTATTTCAGATATTGTAAGGCATTTCATTAAGTTTGCAAGTAGAAACAAAGTTTCCTTAGAAAGTGAGAAAATTTGCTAAATTTTTTAATGAAAATAATAGAATTTGGGCTGAACTGAAAAGCTGAGGGAAAAAACTAACTTTTCTGATCTGCAACTTTAATACACTGAATGTAATTTTTCAAAACCCACGCAGATATCTGGAGTTGCTTAGGGCAAAGATGGCCCTTCATGGACCCAACTCGTACCTCTAGGGACACCCAGAAATGCCTGGGCTGGGCTGGGGGGGCGGTGTGCAGGGAGGCAGGACCTAGGGTTCCCACACAGCTTTTTTGTGCAGCTTGGGACTTTTTAACGTGTTGCATTTCTTTTATAAGCATACACTTCTTTTATAATCTTTTGTAAAAGATTTGATTTATTTATCTTTAGAGGGGAAGGGAAGGAGAGAGGGAGAAAGATATCAATGTATGGATGCCTCTCGTGCATCCTCTGCTGGGAACTGGCCTGCAACCCAGGCATGTGCCCTGACTGGGAATCGAACCGCGATCCTTTGGTTCACAGGCCCATGCTCAATCCACTGAGCTATACCAGCCAGGGCTAATCTTTTTTTTTTTTTAAGTGACTTAACATGATTTTTTTTTGTAGAGAAAGGTTAACAGTGAGATACTGTGTAAGGAACCATCTAATATGGTGTTGGGTGGGGGGGGCAGATAATACCAATTGTAGTTGTTCCCCCCTCATCTGCAAGGGGTACGTTCCAAAACCCTCCGTGGGCACATGAAACCTTGGGTCGTATCAAACCCTGTACATACATATTATGTTTTTAGTATTGAACACTGTATGTTTTTTTCCTATATATGTCTGTGGTAAAGTTTAATTTGTAAATTAGGCACAGTAAGAGATTAACAATAACAAAGAATCAAATAGAACAATTAACCAAGTATTGTAATAAGTAATGCGGCTGTGGTCTCTCTCTCTCAGCAAACTAGCACGAGTGTGTTTTCCTTGCTCAGTTTCATGGATAGAAGATTCATTTTCACCATAGATTGTAGTAACTTCAGCAAACATTCTTTCCTTTTTTTATTGAGAACCTCGCCCTTCTCATCGAAAGGAAGCACTTTAAGGATTCTCTTCGGCAGATCCGAATTGCCAGCATCACTCAGTAAAATAAGGCCGAGCAGAGCACAGGCACTGTGATGCCTCGGCACCCCATCTATAACCAGGGTGGCTACTTAGTGAGTAGTGGGCGGGCGGCACGTAAGGCATGGAGACACCGGACAAAGGAATGATCCATGTCCCAGGCACACAATTTAAATCTTATGAATTGTTTACTTCTGGAATTTCCCATTTCATGTTTTCAGACCACAGTTGGCTGTGTGTAACTGAAACCATGGAAAGTGAAACCGTGGATGAAGGGGAACCACCGTATTTAAGACCTCATCATTCCCCCACGTGGGAAGGGGGCACTTTGCTTAAGAAATGAACTACTAGTTGTCCCCCTGCTGGACTTAAAATGCTTGGAGGGAAGAATAACATGATTAGTACCCATCCCAAAAGCATGACTTAGGGATCAGAAATGGCTTCTTCCTGCTTACTCAGTTACGGGCTGCGTTGGACTTACAGTTTGATTGGAAGCCTAATAAAATTCAAGTTGGTCAAAAAAAAAAAAAGATGAAATACGTTAAACTCTGGATTTTGTACTGGCTAGAATTTTTTTAAAAACTTAATTTTTGTAATGAGATTATCCTTTATATTCTATATTCTCCATAATTGTTCTTTCTGCTCCCAGGGCCATGGCTGATCTGAACAGAACCTTTCTGAGATGCACAGAGACTTGCCCTCTCTGGTGACACTGGCCCTGAGACCGTGGCTGACCAATCAGAAGGCCTCTTTATGCAGTTAGAGGAAGCACGTCCCGGCCTCCTCTTCCCCCTTCCCCCCACCCTGCCCGAGCCAGGGCAGCCACACACTGGTGCACCCGGTGTTGGGAGCTTGGAGGCTGAGGTGGGCTGGTGTTTGCTCCTGCCTGGTCTCCAGGCTTGGTGCCCTATGCGGGGTTCGGTCCCAATAACTGCATGCAGCAGCCCTGGTTGAGTCCCCACCCCCCACTTTTCTAGGAAACCCATGTTTCAAAGGAAGTGTAGGCTGTGAAAAATATATAATTTTAGATGTAATCTATATAAAAGTGCACATTTGTTATCTGAGTGATAATCGGTCAGGAGCAGGTACATACTGGCTCTCTTAAAAACATTAAGACAGTTAAAGAGAGTAAACCACAGTAGTGTTTTTAAAATGATTTTATTAAAATGCTCATTATTATAAAAGGATATTAAAATGCACAGAGATCACAAAACATTACAAACTTTACATCCTTTGCCACAGTATATGAAGAGCGCTATTAATACTTCAGTCCTACTTTAGTTAAGCTACTCATACGTTTTAACTTATTAAACATCTTCAAATATAAGAGAAACACGACAAAATGGTACAAGAAGTGTCTCAGAAACAGCATCTTCTGCCGCCTGCTGTGAATGAGTGTTTTCCGAAACTCAAGATGCATGGGCAGCCCGAAGGGAAGGCAATGGTGACAGTCGTGTGTGCGACGGTCCTTGTTCAGCTTCCAAACAAAAAACAACAGCTTTCCCCTTCTACTGACACGATTAAAACATGAGGGGTATTTCAAGAAACAAAAATCCCCTGAGTGCTTTGGTCTAAGGCTTCACTCTACTGAAATTCACAGGCATTACGAGAGGGTATGGCATGAAAATGTCTCTAGTGGTTGACACCGGGCAGGTGTGGGGCCCGATTTTCCCTTCATCGGCCCACGGCCACACCGTCCCTCTCCCTGGGGCACTGCCCACGTGTGTGGTGACAGAGCTGGCCCTGACTGCTGCAGACGGGGCCCCACCCTCTCACGACTGACAAGTCCGTTCTAGGCTGACGCAAACGGCGCCATGTTCAAGGGTGATGCTTGGCTTCCTTGCCGTTAGCCCCCTGGGGAATACAGGCAGTGTCATACATCATCGGCTGCCTCGAAAAGTGTAGGTTTTGTCCCTCCTGTCCACAGAAGCTCATTTTAGACCGTGAAGACAAGTACGAAAAATGGTTTATGAGAACATAAGTGCACAATTCTTTTAAAGTTTCATATACAAGGAGATAAGGCAAAAACACTTCCTTCCCCATGCTTCCATATGCAATGAGTGATTGCAGAGTCAACAGTAGGAGATAGTCACTGGGTTCAGAGAAGAGCAGAGGTAATTCGACAGGAAGCAATGCCACTTCCAAGAGCAGCAGTGTCACAGGTGAGCAGTCGGACCTCACACAGCTTGTCACACTTTCTGATCATATTGTCACCACTATCAAGAAAGTTAGTGAAATGCTGTCCTTGTTCCACTGGGACAATTCAAAAGTGCAGATACTGCTCTGATGAATTGTACATAAGTACTGGAGTCAGACTACTCTGTTATAACAAGCCTTAAACACTGAACGTGTTACCTTGTCCTTTGCTGCTGGGATTCGGAGTGGCTTGGCTCCTATGGCACCTGGGCATTCAGCAGCACCCCAGTGGGTGGCGGCCCGTCCAACAAAAACCCTGTGCCAGACGCCCTCTGCTGCACCCAGCACTCCCGTCACCAGTCAAGGGTGAGGAGTGAGGGCCCCACATCTTCTCTCGAGCGTCCCAGAGGGCCTAGCACCTGAAAGGCGGTAAAGCACTGTAAAGGCTGCTCAGCTGAACAATCAAGGGCACGATGGGTGTGGTCAGGAGCTCAGCAGGAAGTGACCTCCAGCTGATGGCACAGTTTGTGACCAAACCACTTTTTTTCTTACCTTAAAGGCCTGATTGGACTTAGGGAGGCTGGAAGCGCAAATCACATCCAGTCTTGCCTTGATTGGGAATGATCTGGGTCCACTCCGGTCTTTTCCTGTCCTCCCCACAATGCTGGGGAGGGCAAACTTGCAATCGCAAACTGCTGGGTTGGGACTAGGAGAGTGGAGGGTGCAAGGAGCTAGCTAGCAGGGCAAATGCATTGGTATGCTGACTGCAAGGACACACAGAATGCCTGTCAAAAGGCGGCCCCCATACAGGGACAAAGTGTGGTTCCCCATCAGGGGACTCGGTGTTCCCTTCACCGTCGTGTCACAGTGGCTGTGCAGGGGTGCCCGATCTGCAATGCTAGGTATGCATACTGTGGCTCATGAGTAAAGGGCAGCTGGAGGGAAACTGATTGGCTTATCTTTTCCAGACCATTATGTTGATAGAAATGCAATTTTAATTACTTGATTTCATTTCTTTTTCAAGAAACTACACATCTTTACAAGAGGTAAATTAATTATCCTGATCAATAGGAGTCACAATTCTATGGAATCTGTAACTTCCCCGCTTTCGTCACCTTACTCCCTTCAGACTCGGGGAGCAGCCAACATTGATTGGCACAGAACATTCTAGGACTGCTCCTGGGAGATACAAGTGTCACTGTGGATTAGCACAGCGTGGTTCCGAAACTCGCTATCTTCACTGCACTCCGTTCAGGGCACTTCTTCAACATGGAAAGAGGCCAAAATGGAGACCAACAGCGTTTCCTGTAGACTGAGGTTTCCCTTCCTGTGGGGATGTGATTATACACCTGTATAGCGTGGATTCTGGAGTCTGCCTGCCACTTACTAGCTGAATTCCATGTTAGCGTTTTTTAATCATGCAAAATCTAGCATATCTTGTCTTTAATGATGATGTGGAAGGGAAAGATAACTCTGGAACAGAGTTGGCAAAGTGAAAAAATGAAACACTCCCTAAAAATCATCAAAGAAAGAGAATCCATTTTGCTTTAGGGGGGTGGGTTTAAGCATTTTCATTAGAGATTAATATTTTTTGACAAAGTTCTTTAAAGTGCTTCTCAGAACCTAAGGCTCTTATTCTAATTTTGGTCGTAAATTGTTATCTACGACTCCTATTATACTCTCAGCAAGGACCCCCATACTTTTTATGGTCATGTCTTTGAGGTGGTTCTCATGAAGAAGCTTTTGGGTTAGGTATTTTTCTCTCTTGATCTTGCTCTGCGTGCTTTTCGACACGTCTGGAATTGCATACGAAATGAAGAACTTCACTGAGTAGATGATATGCTGAAGGAGAGAAGAAGAAAAAAGTCAGAAAGGCACGGAGGGGAACGCAGAGGCCGTTACACTTCTTTGCGCAGGTCACCATGGCAGGACATCTGGACTGGGCGCTGGGCATTCCACGTGTACATCTGGTCTCTCCCCTGTGAGGGGGCGTTGCCAAGGAGCCGGGTGTTGTCACTTCACCTATTTCAGAACACTATTCGATGTGCAGAAAAGAATGTGTCTAGTATCTGTAACACTCACCACAACACTAACAGTGCCGTAGTAGTTTTGCTGTAGCAAGTCCTTTCTTGTCTCGTACCCAAGCCTCTTCCCCAAAAGTAAACACTCTATCTGTGCAAGTATATCATTTTTTTTACTTTTGAAAGTTTTATATATATATTCCCAAATAATATATTGCTTAGTCTTGCTTGATTTGAACTTTATAAATTTCTCATGATATTGTATACAGTGTTTTGAAAAATTATTTTTTTTCATTCAAAACTAGTTTCTAAGATTCATACATGTTACTGTGTGTAACTGTGGTCCATTTTAACTTCCGTATAATATTCCGCGGTTTGAATACACTATAACTATTCATTTCCCTACAAAGGTATTGGGCTTGTTTCTAAGCTTTGTATTAGAAACACTGATGTTGGGAATGTGCTTGGATCCTGGAGCACAACTGGGGGAGTTTCCCCAGGGCGTGCGCCTGGGAGTGGAACTGCTGAGACCCCACGGTGGGCGCTCGCTCCG
>PVKM010012327.1:0-31853 GCA_004027735.1 Carollia perspicillata | reverse complement strand
CTCCTGATTTAGGTGTCCACTTAGTCTGCTTTTGTTTTTGGTGTGGATGTTAATAACTGTGAGTTTGCTGTCCTTTCTCTGTTCCTGTTTTTTATCTTCTTTTTCTTAGATAAGTCCTTTTAACATTTCATATAATAAGGGCTTGGTGATGATGAACTCCTTGAACTTGACCTTATCTGAGAAGCACTTTATCTGCCCTTCCATTCTAAATGAAAGCTTTGCTGGATAGAGCAGTCTTGGATGTAGGTCCTTGTGTTTCATGACTTGGAATACTTCTTTCCAGCCCCTTCTCGCCTGTAAAGTCTCTTTTGAGAAATCAGCTGACAGTCTGATGGGAACTCCTTTGTAGGTAACTGTCTCCTTATCTCTTGCTGCTTCTAGAATTCTCTCCTTCATTTTAATTTTGGCTAATGTAACTATGATGTGCCTTGGTGTGTTCCTCCTTGGATCCAACTTCCTTGGGACTCTCTGAGCTTCCTGGAAGTCAATTTCCTTTGCCAGATTGGGGAAGTTCTCCTTTACTATTTGTTCAAATAAGTTTTCCACCTGTTGCTCTTCCTCTTCCCCTTCTGGTACTCCTATAATTCGGATGTTGGAATGTTTAAAGGTGTCCTGGAGGTTCCTAAGCCTCTCCTCAATTTTTTTAATTCTTGTTTCTTCATTCTTTTCTGTTTGGTTGTTTCTTTCTTCCTTCTGGTCTACTCCATTGATTTGAGTCCCAGTTTCCTTCCCATCACTATTGGTTCCCTGTGCATTTCCCTTCATTTCACTTATCATTGCCTTCATTTGTTCATCTAATTTGTGACCAAAATCAACCAATTCTGTGAGTACCCTGATCACCAGCATTTTGAACTGTGCATCTGAGAGGTTGGCTATCTCTTGCTTGCTTAAAAGTATTGGCTCTGGGGCTCTGAGCTGTTCTTCTGTTTGAGTCATGTTTGGTCAGGTGGCTCCTGTTACGTACATGTGGCGGAGCGTTAGGTGTTTACCAGTTCAATTTTCTATGTGCTGGTTGTATTATTGTTTATAAATATTTGTTGATCTTAATCCTGGTTGTGCAAGGAGGTATAGTGTTTCTACCTATGCCTCCACCTTGGCCGGAAGTCCCAATCAATATTTTTTCCCTTATTTTCCCCTCCTTTCCCCTCTCTAAGAAAAAAAGAAAGAAAACAAAAAAGAATCAACCAATGAATGCATAAATAAGTGGAACATGTTTCTCTCTCCCTTCCTCTCTTTAAAATTAGTAATGAAATAAAAAATTAACAACAATTCAAAAATACATATGTATCACTTTTTAGGAATATATGTGTATATATGGAATAAAACTTTGTAAAAGGGAAAACAAAAAGTGGCAAAGACACCATTCGGGATGATGGTTACCTCAGATGAGGAGAGGCAGGAGGATAAGTCAGCGTGTGTGGAAAGCAGATGTAGCCCTGGCTGGTGTGGCTCAGTGGACTGAGTGCCAGCCTGCAAACCAAAGGGTTGTGGATTTGATTCCCAGTCTAGGACCCGTGCCTGGGTTGCGGGCCAGGTCCCCCGTGGTGGGTTATAAGAGGCAGCCACACATGGATGTTTCTCTTCCTTTTTCTCCTTCCCTTCCCCTCTCTAAAAGTAAATAAAGTATTTTTTTTAAAGAAAGTAGATGTAATTGCTGTCATTACAATTTCTTTTAGGGTGGAGGGTTCATGGCTATTTTTACATTGTTTAAAAGTATCTAACTTAATAAAGGTGAGTGTGGTCAGCTGACTAATGGCCCACCAAAGATGTCTATGCCCTAATCTCCAGGACCAGTAAAAATGTTATGGTAGAAGGGAATTTTGTGATGTGATTAAGAAAGGAATTTTGTGATGTGATTAAGTCTCCCCATCTTGAGATGGGGAGACTGTCCTGGCCCAGAGTGATCACAAAGGGTCCTCCCTTGTATATGGTGTAACACATAGACACTGACAACAGTGTGGTGACAGCCAGAGGGACAGGGGGTGGGAGCAGGGGGAGGTGGGCGAAGGGGGTATAAGTGGGGATGGATGGAGACTTGCTTTGGGCGATGGGCGCACACATGTGGGGCACACATGTGGGGCGCCCTGTTGAGTAGTACTTGAAACTTGCATGCTTTTGTGAGCTGGTGTCATCCCAATAAATCCAGTTTTAAAAAACAAAAATACATACATACATGCATGCATGCATGCATACATACAAACATAAAGCATCCTTCCTTGTAAGTCAAAGAGGCAGGACCATCAGTCAGAAAGAGCTGGAAAGCCTGAAGCAGAGGTCAGAGAGGACAGATGCTGCTGCTCCTGAAGATGGAAAGAGCCAAGTGCCAAGGGGTGCAGGCCACTTCTAGAAGCTGGAAAAGGCAAAGAACCCATTTTTCTCTAAACTTCAGAAGGAACCAGCCCTGCCATGACCTTGATTTCAGGGCAGGGAAACTGATTTCAGACTTCTGATATCTAGAACTGTAAGATAACACATTCCTGTTGTGGGCACTATGTTTCTTACAGCAGCAACAGGAAACGGATAGGAAACTAATAGGAGTGGGGCAGGCATGGATCAACGACACACTGAATTATTTTAGGTACAGTTGTATACCTAGATGCAATAGAAAAAAAAGAAAACCTTTGAAAAGCTCCTCACCGCCTGGAAAACAAAGCCCAAACTCACCAGCTCCATATAAACCCTTAACAAATGCCTGCCTTCCTCTCTCTAACCTAGCTCAAGATGCCTAATCCATGCCTTCCTCCCACTCCTCCCTCTGAAAAATAAAAATAAAAAACAAGCCATACAATTTAGCCACGAGACTTGGCCTCTGTGCCCCTTTGCTGCTCCCACTGCCTCTTAATGGGGCCCCACTCCCTTGCCACAGTCTCTTTGAAGCCTCCCATGCAGGAATCCACACTCCCGCCTTACTAACATTACAACGCTTTCGCTGCACTGTTGGCGCCGCTTATAGAGTTCGAGTTCGGGTTCAGTGGGACCAGCGGCACACAGCTCGGGACTGAAAAACCTGTCTTCACCACCACCCTTCATTAAGTTACGAGAGCGGGTACGAACTCAATACCATTCTTCTAAAGAGGCCTGCAGTGGGAGTGGTGGAAAGCAAGCGTACACTTAACTGCGTGATGAAAAAAAAAACAATCCTAAGAGGGCTACAGAGCCAGTTTGAACGTGGCTTCCCACATGTTTTAGCAAGGCTTCATTCTGCCCACATGATAGATCTGTATAAACACAACCTTAAGTCTATGCACATCGCTGCCCAAAGGTTTTGTTTTTTTTTTTCACTCTAAGAATTAAATAAGGGGTTAGGAGGGTATTACCACTGCACCTTATGCTGACTCATGAAGTCATTTTAATGGAGGAAGGACTGCTCCTCTTACCCACTTACCCAAGGAAATAATAGATAGGGAAACCTTTAAAAACTTATAAGGTATTCCGAAGCTAGGCTACCGAAGCTAGGACCTACTTGCGGAAAAACGAGCCCGAAGGACGCGGCCGGCCCTTGGGAAGCCGGAGGAGAGCCTGGAGAGTGCAACTCCCAGGTCATTCCCGGCCCGAGGTCCGACTTAACTTCTCAGGCCCGTCGCGCGGGACGGCGGTTGATGACTGAGGGCCTGACGTTCTAATAGGGGACCGTAAAGACCGGCCAATTCGGACGCCATGCGGAGCCAGAGCACTGACTGAGCCGCAGTTGAAGAGACCGCTCTCAGGGATAGAAGGAGGCGGAGCAGCAGCTCGGGTTGAGCCAACTAAGGAGTCTTAAAATGCCTGTAGCAGGCCTAGGTCAGCCCCCAGCGCCAGGCACTCTGGGACTCGTAGTTTATATCCGGGACAGCTTTTCTGCCCACCTCGTTTACCTGCCTTGTAACATCGCCTTTATTCTCGCCCTCCCCTCCCAGCACGCCGACTTCTCGGTCGCCGCACGCCCTCACGTACGACTACACTACCCAGAAGTCTCTTTTTCGCGTCCCAGCGCGGCGCCCGTCTCCATTGGACTACAGTTCCCAGAAGTCCTCTGGGGAAGTGCTGCCCTATCTCTTTTCCAAGACCACAATTCCCAGAGACTTCAGTTTCACGGCGATCGTCTTCTTACTCTATCTCTTCTTGAGCTGGCCAGGCTACGAGCGGCAAAGAGGCGCACAGCGACGACGTGACCCCTCGTAACCGGACATTGGGTTCCCTCTGCGGCCCTTTTTCCCCCTCACTCAGTTATCCCCTTTGCAGGCCGTCGCGTCTGGCTTGAGCCTTGACCTGGCGGGCCGCGCCTGCGCTGTGCTCCGTTTCCTGCCTGGCTGGTGGCGGCAGCCATTTTGTTCATCCTCCTCCTCCTCCTGCTCCTCCTGGTTGGAGCGCAGTGTCCGGAGCAGGCTGGGGGGAGAGAACCCGAGAGCAGGGTTCGGTGCCTTTTCCTCTGACCCCATCTGGTGCCCAGAGCCCCCCTCCCCTTCCTCCCCACCCCCTCCCCTCCCCAACCCTGCCCTCCCCCTTGTCCCGGGATCACTCCGTCGCACCCACCATGATGGAAGACGACGGGCAGCCCCGGACTCTGTGAGTACCCGAGATGAGGAGTGCCTGGCGCCGAGAGGCCCAGGCACCGCGGGACGCTGTGGGAGGGAACAGGAGAGCGGGGCCGAAGCCAGGACTTCCGGCGGCTCCCTGGCCCGGGTAGCGGCGACGCGAAGTGCATTCCTCATTTGTCCCCTTTTCCTTGGGAAGGAAGCCCTCCCTTCCCCCATCAGTCACTTCCTGGGGCCTGGGGCTTGTTTCGACCTTTTTCTCTCGTGCCCTTCTTTGCACACTTTTCCTAGGCTGGGTTTCTGCACAGCAGAGGCTGTCAGGCCCGGGAGAGGTCCCGCTCTGCTTGAGGGGCCCTGGGCTGGGCCGGGAGCTGTCCCCTTGGGGGCAGGGCCTGGTAGGGGTGGGATCGGGGGTGGGGCCGCATCCTGCGAGCCCTGAAGAATTAACGCTCGCGTCCTCCGGGTCCCCTGCTCCATTCGCTCCCAGCTCTTCTCCCAAGCTAAGCTCTCGGAAGAAGCTGCACACTCTTCGGCGGCTCAAGCCCTTACTCTCTGCCCCCACGTGCCCCGGCCCACGCTGTCACAGACACACTCACCAAGCGCCCGCTACTTTCGAAGTGCAAAAGGGATGCCTCTGTTCGCGGGAGCATCTTTCCCTTCTTGGATAACGAAGTTTACTTCGAGCTCTGCCTACGCTAAAGGGACAACCAGTTGTCAAACTGCATTTGCCCTTTTGGTGTTAACTCTTTTAATATGTTCGTGTGTTGAGACCTTCAGAGTTGGATAAAATGATGTCTTTTTATCCACTGTTCCTTGTGTGTCTTTCGAGCGCTTTTTCTCCTAGCTTGCTGTTGCTTTTTACCTGGAGCCCAATCTAATGAATGAATTTCATCTTTCAACCGCTGATACGAGTTTCCTTCCTAATGAAGACTGATGACTCAGCATTTGCATTCCTTTCCGGATAGTGTGTCCCTCCTTTCTTTTTCCTGCATTTTTTTAAGTCAGTAATTTCTAATTAAACGTTTAAGTGGGGCACCTTCGGTTTTCCCACCCTTTCGAAGCTCAGCACACCTCCCTCAGCTCAGCACAAGGAGTCAGATCACTGCTTTGTTTTCTCTTGCCTCCGCCTGGTGTTAGGATCACAGTTCACCGGGCTCTGCTGTTTAACGGGGAAGTTACTTTTGGGGGAGCAGGTGAAGGTGGATGGGAGCTCAGGAAGCTTGACCAGCTTCTCATCTCTTTAGTACTGCCAGAGAAAAGTCCGCTCCGCAAAGTAGGTATCTGTTCGACATTGATCCAGATTGTTGTTTTGTTGTGGCGGGGCTCACACTTTTTCATTCCTGCTTCTCTGTCTCACTGAAGTGTTTGCCATCCTGTTTTGAGAATCTGAGGCCAACTTAAGGACATCAAATGCTTGAATGAAAAACGTGCTTAGTGAAACTTTATTTGTTTTGTTCTGTCTTCATTTCAGCCTTCTTTTCCCAGAAAAGAGAATTAGGACGAATTGAAATTTGTCTTTAACATCCCTTGGAGCCAAGGCCTGCTATTTAGTTAGCAGTGTGTACTTGGGTGGAAGCATCTGGGAGAGCTGGATTTAGGGCCTAGCTAGCATGTATTTAAAAAGACCAAAGTTACATTGTGTCTAAAACTCCGAAATGTCATCATTGCATCATAATAGCTGTTGAATAATTGGTAGATACTCATGGCTTATTTGTCACTATTTCTCACTATTTCTCTGTTCCTTATGAGAAATTCTTGTTTTTGCCATGCTAAATAATATGCTATTTCAATACTTTTAATGCATATACTTAACTATCTTTGCATCTGCCTTGCCTTCATCTCCATCATACCTTAGACTTTCTCCAGTAGACTGATAAGGTAACTTCTTTGTCACTTTTTTCCTACCTCCAGTTTCCCGGTCTCCCCTCAAGCACACTCAGGTTATCTGTGTTTGCAGCTGTCTGAAATGTCCCCACATAAGCAGGGGAATGTCTTGAGCTTCGGTGCGCCCGGGTATCAGTGCATGCTTACTCTCCTGTCTTCTTTTTTCCTCCTCCCACTCTCCTCATGGGAAGGGGTGTTTTTTTTTTAGACAAAGACTGCTCCGTCTTCCTAGGTCTTCCCCCTGCAGCACTTAGCTCACTGCCTGGAAAATAAGAGGTATTCAAATATTTTACAATGATTATACTTCTTTTCATTAAATTAGTATTAAGTCCATTTTTAAAAACTCCCTATAGTAGGCAGATATGACTGTCATCCGTTCATGGTGCTGTCAGTTGATTTTATATATATACGTATATATTTAAAACCTTCAAATGTAAAATTTTGAGGTAAAAGCAGATGTTTCACAACTGGGATTTTTTTTTGGTCAGATTTTAATTTAAAAAATGCATAATAGTTTTTTTTACGTGTTTATTTTACATATTCTCAGAATTCTTCAGATACAAGTAACGTAATGAAAACTTTGAATGTGACTTTAGAAGTTGATATTTACTAGGGTTTTATTTGTTTATTTATGGAGCTCCTTTTATTTTACATTGTGACTATGGATTAGTTTTTCAAGTGGCTAGTATGTTTTAAAAGAATGTACTCTTAACAAAGCTTATCTTAAACTGTTCCTTAAAATGCCTGTGTGTTACTAGTGAGGTTTTTTTCCTGCAGACACACACAAGCTAAGACATATGGTTCTATCATCAGAAAACAATATGGTGTTTATAGCCTAGGTAGGTCTTTAAATATTCATTACCTACAGTATTACTAATTTATTTGATAGTATTTAAAGTGGTATAGAATTGCTTTGATGTTGAGCCTAAAGTTTTTCATATAGTTGCTTTAAAGGTCTATTTTCTGATGCTCTCCATTCTTAATTGACGTTTTATTTGGGGGTGATATGTGTTGGGTAACTTGTGATCTGAAGCAAACAAACAAGACAATGCCATGTGATGCTGGTGTTGGAATGAGACTGGCCAACCCCGGCCTCTCAGGACCCACATTTCAGCCAGGCTGTGGGTGGCTCTGCATGCAGTGATTGGAGCCATGGCATATCTGGGTCCGTAACACGACATTAAATTATAACGGCGTTCTGTTGTAGTTTACTTACTCTCTCCGCTGTGCCGGAATGAGTAGGAATTGTGGATTTGGAACCATGTTATGCAATGCCATCTTTAAGGCTGTTCTTCCTGATACTCGGTCGAAAGAAGGAAATAAAACAAAGTGTATAAACTGAATAGCTAAGGGCAATAGCAAAAGAAAATACTACTAAATCCCGTTATAAAATTGGCTTGCTATACCATGGATTTGGCTGTATTGTGGCTTTAATTAAGCTCTTCATTCTACTTAATTATATTCTGTTTCTTTAAAATATATGTGTGTGTCAATATATCCCTTACCTAGTTGGTCAGTTCACTTGTGCCTCCTGTACCTTTCCCGCACCCTGCCTCCTACTTAAAATGAAATATTGACCAATCGATTGATTCATTAGAGGCCCAACAGGGTATTTTTGCAAAATCTCTTATATAAGAACTTGTCAAGAACAAAAGCAAAAATGTTATTTTATTATAGAAATTTGGCTACAATATGTTTTGCGAAAGTAGTGGTAATTTCAGCCCTGTGGTAGGGCTACTCTTTTCAGAGTGAGAGCACATTCAATATTGAAAAAGTGTGGTTTGTCTTTTCTCTGAAAGGCATGATGTTCTTAACTTAATAATCTGCCTGTTGGGACATAAGAAGTAGTTTGGCAATGTGAACTTTTGTCTACTGTGAAACTGCCAAGTTCCTAGTCTCAAACTGAATTTTAACCCTGATGTTGGGGATAAAGGCATCGTTTTCCATTTTTAATGCTTTAGTTCCTGCAGTTCCTGTCCTTAGAAGACAAAATAGACCTAAGGTATGCCTTCTTTTTTTTTCCTTGAGTTAAAAATCTTTTTGGAATTTCCTGATTGTTTACTCTTTGATTTGATCTTTCAATCCCAAAATTTGTCTTTTTCTGTTATTTTTATAATATGTTTTTCAAGTAGAAATTTTATATTTAAACACTTGGAAATTTAGAATATGTGACTGCTTCATAACCAGAGCAGAAAGAAGTTTGCTGTTTTACCACAGAACTTTTAGCAGAGGTATTTCATGCCATTCTAAACTTAGATTAACATTTTGCTCTTTGGCATGGGTGCTTGAAATGTAAGTTAGTATATTTAAATGTGCCTCTAGAAATTCTTCAAAATCTATAACTGCTTGGAAATAGGTTGACTTGAAATAAGAATCATACGAAATGCTAACAGCTTTAATTGTGACCGTTACAAATGGAAAGTAATTAATGTCCATGCAGCTTTTCCTGAACAGATCAAATGTTTTAAACAGTAATGCAAATTGAAAACTACTTAAAATTTGTATGTCGTAATGATCATTGTTTTAACTTTGTTATTTGTTACCTTCAGTATGTGAAAGTTAGTTTTGTCCACACCAGTTCTTTTAAAAGTCAGCTAACTAGCCTTTAGGTTAGGTGAGTGTAACACTTAGGAGATCAGGGCTACTTGTTCATTTTCTTTATAGATGGGTCTGCAAAAAGGAAATTATTCCATGCACGCTTGCTCACAAACCTCTGTGAGTTAGAAGGGGACAGGCAGTTGTCGGGCTAGCTCCTGATCCTTCAGCCTGTCACTGCTGCTGGAAAAAGTGTGCCCCTGCGTGGCCCGCCAGTGGGTCTGTTCTGATCGTAAGGGAAAGATGGCATGGCTGGGCCTAAACCAGTTTGTTACTAGTTTAGGCTTCCCTTTAGGTAACATTGGGTTTTAGAGCATGTAAATTAAAGGTATTAGTACCCATAGCAATGAAATTCTTAGATGAACTGGAAAATTGCTATTCATGCCTAATCAGTAAATTTTTTTAATTACACATATCCTTACCTTTCCCAGTCTGTTTTCCCCTTTCAAAGTGCCCCATCTTCGAGCAGTTCTGTATTTAACCTGGTGGGGACAAACGATGCAGAGCTCACTTTGGCCTCAGTGCTAAGTGTCCAGATGCTACGTGTTAGGAAAAGAAAGACTCGTGTCCATGTCCTTTCCAGGAGAAACTGTGTTCATTTTCACAAGTGTCGTTTGCTCAGTGAGTTTGTAACAGGCAGATTTTAAGAATTATACTGAGTACCAAAAAGACTTGAAAGTTTGAGAATTAAGTAAGCTAAATTGAAATAAATCTATGGCACAAAAGAAACCAAGGTGGTCTTCTCTGGGTGGTGTTCTTTTTTTCCTTCTCTCTTTTTAAAGAATTTATCTGGGTTTTAAATGTCTTATGCAAAATATATGTGTTCAATTTATAATTTAAAAAAATCCCAATTATTTAAATATGCATAGTCGGAAGTATACCTGTGTTTATCTTAAATTTTCTCTGAGTTTCTAAAGAAGTCTTTATATTTGCTTTATCTACATAAATGTGTATTTTGTTGATTCTGATGTGTTTTAGGCTAGAAAATTTTATTTATTCTGCTCTTCTAAAACAAGACATAACATCAGTAACAATTTTGTTTATACTTTGGTTGAAGGTCTAAGATAAACTCACGTTTATAGTCCTTTATGTCTAATAATCAGGTGTTTTGATGAATCATTTTGTGTGTATGTGTGATACATTTTTTTAAGATACAGTATTTTGAATTGCATTTCACACCCTGAAATTGTAGTTATCTTGAGACTGGTTTAAATTTTTGTTATTTTTATTATAACAAATAAGGTGAGAAAACACTATGCTTTTGGTACGCAAGGCTACGTTGATTTGTTCTTTATAAGGTGTTTTGAAGTGGTACTTCAGTGGCCTGAGACTGCTTGTTGCTTTCCTAAATAAGGGTTAACCTTTCTTTCATAGGACCAGGGTTAATCGGAAAAATCTTATTGACGACAGAGCGAGTTAAAATGAACTAAAAGGTGATGCGTTAATGATAACGCGTTGGAGTCGAAGAAAAGAGCTGCAAGAAAATTGCTGATATTTTTGTTTTCTTGCCCAGATACGTAGGCAACCTCTCCAGAGATGTGACAGAAGTCCTTATCCTTCAGTTATTCAGTCAGATCGGACCCTGTAAAAGCTGTAAAATGATAACAGAGGTAAGATCTCCCCAGTTCCATTGCTGACAGTGGGCATGGTGTTCAGCATTTTGAGATATTGAGTTGGTTTGTATTATTTTAAAATAACTTTTTAAGCCTCAAGTTATTCTGATGGAGAGATTTGTGTTTGTTGTGTTGACATATTGCTTTGACCTGGCTGACAATCTAGGTTTGGAATAGAGTTTTATTTGCAAGGACAGCTTACCTCAGTGTTGAAAAACTAGATGACATTTCATACAATTGAACAGGAGTGTTACAGATTCAGGAATTGGTGTGTGTGAAAGAACTTGGTTAGTATGTGCAGAGTGCAGCACTGTGCATCTTGTGCGTGTTTAGTAAGTACTAATGACTGAGCAGCCTATTGTAGGTAGGAATTTAAATTGTTAGCATAATAATTTTGTTTTCCTTTTTTACCAAAGAAAACTACCTTTGATACTTTTGTGGTTACGACTCTGGCAGTATCCAGTGACACTTGTGTTTCAGTTTATTCTCTTCCTCTTTGTTTAATCAACTCATTTTTCTCTGTATTATTTAGTGTGTACGGGGTATTACATTAAGTGCTAGGGAAGGAGTGGTGAATGAGTTTCTAGCCCCAGAGAGTTGCCCAGTCTAATGAGGGAGGCAGAGGAGCCCACGGGCCCTAACGATACAGGATAATGCATGCTGTGGAAGCAGTGTCAAGTGCAGTGGGAGCACATGGTCGCAGCGCAGTCTGAGGTCTGGAGAGGCTTTTCAGAGGAGTCAGTGTCCCGGCTGAAACTGAAAAGGGCAGTGATGGAAACTGGTGAGAAAGGAATTAGCGGGAGAAGGGATTCCAGGGAGAAAGAGGAGTGTTGGTCTAGCCTGGGAGACAAGTGGAAGTGCTTGTGAGAGCAAGAGAGGGAAGGTAGACATTGTAGCATGCTTGGAGTTTCCAATGGGATTAAGTCGCCCTAGAGATGCCGGGAGGTGGGACCAGGAGTGTTTGGTGGCGACCAGAAGCTGCCTGGGAGTTTGGTTACATCCTGAGACAGGAAGTATGGAAAAACCTGTAAAGCAAATTGGCCTTTTGATTTTTTTTTCCTAATGATCCTTATTGATCTGTTCTAGTATATTATGTTTTCTCTTCTACCTATCTCTGATTATTTATTCACTCTTTTTTCGTTAATCAAAATTTATTTTGTGCTCACTATTCCAAGCTGGGACTATGAAGAGAATGGAATAGTTCTGTGATGAAGCTTGGAGGGTTGGTCTCTGTGGGCTAGGTGGTGAAGGAAGATGTCGCCTCTTTGAGCTGAGACAGGAATAACAAAACAGCGCCATCTGTGTCCAGAGCCAGAAGTGTAGGGCATGGCAAACGCAGAGGTCTTGAGTTGGTAATGAGCGTGGTGCGTCAGCGAGGTCAAAATCAGGATAGCTGGAGGCTGGTGAGCGGGGGGCAGGCATCGGGAAATGAGTCTGAGAGAGGCAGGTAGGCAGGGTTTGGAATGGCGTGGGGCAGTACAGTCCATGAGAGACTGAATTTTACTCCGGTTGCACTAGGGTTTTAAGTAGGGTAGTGCATTCTGGTGTGTATTTTTAAGTTACTCTATTTGAAGAATGGATTGTACGGGCAGGAGTGGAAAGAAGGGAGGCAGCTGGGTTATTTCACTAGTCTAGGTAAGAGGCAATGTGGACTTGTTCTCTAGAATGGTAGCCATAGAAACAGGTATATAAATTTGAGATAATTTTGGAGGTAGACACAATAGGACTCAGTTGGCTGGGAGGACATAATGGAAAAGAAGACATCAAGAATGACCCTAAGATTCTTGTTTGTGTAGTTACATGGATGGTGATGTGGTTTATTTGCTAAAATGGGTGTGACTGAGGGAGACACAGGATGGGTGGGAGGAGTGGTGGAATCAGGGACTTTGGTTCAGCAGTGCTGAACTTAAGATGTGCGTTAGATGGCTAAACGGACGTTGTATGTAGCCAGTTGGATAAACCAGCTGGGAGCTCTAGAAAGCCACTGCCGGCGATACCAGCTTGCAGCAGTATTTGAAGCCGGTCTCTGTGGCGTCTAGTTCCTGGGTCAGAGGGAGTGCCGATGGAGAAGGGGGGCGCGGGCGGCCCTGGAGCGTCGCAGCACTTAGACTGTCAGAGTCTGAGTCCAGGAGAAAGGACTGCCTTTTGAAAGACACCCCTCCCTACGCCCGCCCCCAGTGAGGAAACACAAGAGCCCAGAGAGTCGAGGGGCATTTAAAGAAGAATACTTAAAGGAGGGCGGGGGAGTTGCCACCTGTTCTGAATTCTGCTCGCAAGTCAGGATGAGACAAAAGAGGGATCACAGGAGGTGGCATAGAGGTCATAGGTGACTTCCACATGAAGTTTCCATTGGAGTGGGTTTAGGAGAGAATGGGATGTGAAAAACTGGGCAGACTCACTAGAAAATTCCTGTGAAACATTTGATAAAGATTTAGTTTTTTAAAAAACCTGCAGGTGCAGCCATTTGAGAGGTAGAGGGATTTGAAATGAACTTTCAAAATTTATCCAAATTCTACAACTCCCACACCTGAATTTGTAAATAGTTGTAAAACCTCATATTTCTCTGTCCTGACCTTTATGTCATCCAACAAAAATTGGTGAGAACAGTAATTAAGGACACAGGTGATTTCTAGTGTCACTTGGCAGTGGTGTGAGTGGGGAGCTTCCAAAGGGCGTGAACTCTACCAGAGACTGTCCGGGCATTTATTCCTTTCATGCATTTCATTACAGCATGTGAAAAATTCTTTCTTTCCCTTAGTTTTATGATTTTTTTTTTACTTTAGATATCTTCTTTTTTTTTTTTTTTTTTAGATTCTAGCTTTCCCTGTAAACTATAAGAAATGCACATTATTCAGTCTAAGGCAAACATTAAAAGTTTTTAATACATCTGCCAGCTGGAATGTGACCGAAGTCACTGGGGTCTTAGATGGGACGCAGTGTGATGTGAGTGTATAGAATGCGTGCGCGCGCGCACGCTGTGTTGAGGGGTCCAGCCTGCTACTGCTTAGATGAGCTCGGGTCAGTGTGAACAGACGGGCTCGCGAAGCCTGTGGCTGCGGGTCTGCTGCAGTTGGCAGTGCAGGGCAGGGACGGCAGCACTAGTATCACGAGCATGTTTCTAGCTTGTTTGCCTTTAAAACCCGTCATCAGTGAACGTCAGTAGTAAATGTTAACTCTTTTACAAGAGGAATCTAAGTGCAATTTTTATTTGGAGTCTTCCCCCCGTTTTCTTTCTCTAATTCTTAAGAACGGCGTCATGTGCCTGTGACAGTAGGATTTTGTGTGGGAGCCTGTAGTTTTCTTGTCGGTTTTAGTGATCGTGCTTTTCTTCCCCTCACGGAAATGCCTCTGGTTGCTTCGCCACTGTAGTTTTATACCACTTATTTTGGATTTTTCTTCTAAAACTTTTCCTGGAGTGAAAAACAGTGGTTGTTGAAAAAAGCTCTTTATTTTAATCTGGTATTTTTATCTTTTGTAAGTGCAACTAGAATTCCACATTTTAAATATTATTTTTTAGGGCATTTTACCTGAACCATGATGAATGTCTTTAACCTTACGTAAAAAAAATGTATTTGTACTGTTGTGTAGCTCTCCGATATAAGCTGCAGTTTTACAAAATTTACTTTCATTTAGGTTTTTGGGTGATGAGAGTTGCTGGAACAGTAGTACTACTCTCATCATCTCTCTAAATACTTAATTTGCCAATTACTGTCAAGCCTAGGGTAGAATACATTTAATAAATATGTCTTGGCTGTCCTTTTGTGATATAAAATTGTAGCTTTGTACTGAAACATTTTATGCAAAGACATTTTTAGAAACTTTTTTCTCGATCACTGGTGTGTTTTCCTGGTCTTTGAAGACCAAATTCAAAAGTATATAGAATCTCCAGTACATTAAAATATTTGGAAGGATGGGGAATTTGTTTCAATAGCTTGTTTTCTGAACTTTCTCAAGTTTTATTCTCATTCCTCTCCGATCTATAGAAAGTACATAATCTCGTCTCATCATATGTAGTGCTAGTCAGGAGTAAAGTTTGTAAAGTTCGTTCATTTCTGTATTTTTTATAGTCATGGCCTTACCGTTAATGAAGGATTATGATGCATAAATAGAATTCATTCTTTTGAAAATAATGTTGGGAGAGAAGGGCAGTGGTAAGCAGTAGTCCTCCTCCATCAACTCTGAACCCGAGATTTCGTTCGGTCTCGTATAAACTTCTGTTTTATATTTATCACACTTCACCAGGATTCTGTATTTGATTTCGTATTGACAGTCATGCTTCTGTGCTGCTTTGACAGTCCTGTTGAAGGACAGCAGTGCCCACCTGCGATGTAAAGTCAGGTCTAGCTGTAAAGCTTGTTTATAGAGTGTTAGGCTCTCATAAGCTTATGCAATCTCATCTGTACATTCCTAGCTGTCAGTAATGTTTTTTCCTGGATTTTCTTCTCAGCAACCCGATAGCAGAAGGGTCAACTCTTCTGTTGGATTTTCTGTTTTGCAGCATACAAGCAATGACCCATATTGCTTTGTGGAATTTTATGAACACAGAGATGCAGCTGCTGCATTAGCTGCTATGAATGGGAGAAAAATTTTGGGAAAGGTAAGATAAGAGAATGAGTATATGTATTTGCATGTCAAATTAGTTGGCATTCCTTCTTAGCAAGTTTTTAAATGAATATTCAGCTCTGCTGAGTGATGGTTTTGCTTTATTCAGCCCAGTGCTTTTACAAATATTTTCCTGCTTGATAAATGATTTTAAAGTGGTGTTACTATTTTTAATGGCATGTCTAATAATTGTATTAAATATAATTTTTATTTTAGGAGGTCAAAGTAAACTGGGCAACAACACCAAGTAGCCAGAAAAAAGATACTTCCAGTAAGTACACCTGCTGCATTTCACTGTGGAAGGGTTCTAAAACTATCCTGGCAGCATTGCCAGCTTAAATAGGGTTTTGCTTCCCTTAGTGTTGCCTGTAAAAGGTTTAGCAGCTGACTTCTTAAGTGTTTGATTACCAAATGCTTTGATTTCAGATCACTTCCATGTGTTTGTTGGGGATTTGAGTCCAGAAATTACAACAGAAGATATCAAATCAGCATTTGCCCCTTTTGGTAAAATATCGTAAGTATCATAATTAATATTATACTCAATAGTGACAGGCAAAGTTGTGTATAATTAACTCGTATTAGAATTAAGATTTTCTTTCCCTAGTTAGTGTGATTTTTTTGTTTGTTTCCTTATTTTTGATTAGTAGATGTTGTTGAAAATGTTAATGTCATTTTACTGTTTTGGGGTCTTGTTTTTATCTAATCCTCTGTATAATATGTTTAATTTTTTAAGTGATTCTGTTTGTTATCTTTGAAGCAGATGTTTGGGTGGTAAAAACTATCATAAAGTTCAACTTTTTGTCAAATGTTTTCAATATTTGGTGGTTAAAGATAATGGGTTAACCAAAAATAAATGTGATTTATACTGTGTATTAAACTTTTTATAAGTGGGGGGAAATAGATAAATCCTTGGGTATATTGTGGTTAAGATGGAAATGTGTATGTTTAATTATAATGATAAATGTGTTTTACTATTTTAGCTGAAAAGTAGTGCTATTATAGTATTAAAGTGTTTCAATGTCTGAGCCATAAATTTGGGATTAATTAGTAGTTTGTGGGGAGGAGGGTGTTTTCTGTGTTTTTTTTTTGTTGTTGTTGTTGTTAATGGTATTTTATTCTGTAGTTATGGCCCAAATGTGGTTTGATTTTTAACAAACTTTATGTTCAAATTTCACTGTATGTTGATCAAATATATTGGAAAATGAAAAGTTATGATTCTATAAAATGTTTATCCTGATTTATCTTTTGATTAAGATCTGCTTATTTTATGTATTTCCTGTAGATGTAAATTAAATGTTCTAATATTACTTTACAGGAATATGTTTCAACTAAGAACAACAATATTTTTCTGTGTACAATTTGTTGTTCTATAGATTTAATTTATTTGAAAGAAAGATTTAATTCTTAATTTTCTATTTTGATATTTGCTTTGCTTTTTAATCTTTAATGTGGTAAGTAGTACTGTTTTAAAAATCAGTATAAAAATAATACAGGTTGCTGTTTTTCAATCTTTATTAATACCTGAGACCTGCAGTTTTTCTAAAGTCCAAGTCACAATTAAAAGTAATAGCATTCTGGTTATTTTGCAGAATTGCTCATAAGAATGGACAGGATCTTGAAGGCTAACTGCAAGGAACTGTGCACACTGGAACTCAGTTGTAGATTTTTTTCTCATTTCTATTTATTCTTATTATACATTATTTATATATACATATTTTAGTATTTACATTTTAACATTCTATATTCAGTGGAGTTCTATATTTCCAATCATTTTAACTTACTCACTAAAATTTCTGTGTAAATTTGTTGTTTTCGTACTGGTGTGCTTAGCATTGTTGTTAGTTTTTTATTCTCCTTTCTTAAATTTCTGAAAATGTCAATTTTTCAAAATTTACAGCTGCCCAAACTCCAAAATGATGATAGAGAATTGACCAAGAAAAATAAAGAAATCTGTTAACAGGCCATGTATGCCTTTTTAATTCCTATTTTTTCCTCTTTTTCAATTTTTTAATATTTCATATATTTTGTATCACTAGGCAGAAGACATTTAACTATTTAGAGATTGCATGGTAAAGTAGTTAGCATTGTTACAGTAATTTATAGAATCAGTAAACCTTAGAGGACACTAGCCAATAGAGTATTAGAAAAGGAAACTATTGTTCCTATTAATCTTCAGATTTGAGCATTTAGTTTAGAAAGCACAGGCTATTTGATTAGGTTGCATGTTTATTACATGTTTTTGTCCTACTGCTTTTTTCTAACAGGTAAAGAAGCGTTAGGGAGAGTTCAGGAATGGCTGTAGTTAAATAGGGCTAACTGAAATTTTATTTAAAAAAATGCTCACAATACAGTGTGTGTGGTTCCTTTTAGTTTTTATTTGGAGAATAACTCTTACTTCCCTCATTTAGCTGTGCTTCTTTTCACAGGGATGCCCGTGTAGTTAAAGACATGGCGACCGGAAAATCCAAAGGCTATGGTTTTGTGTCTTTTTATAACAAACTGGTATGTTCTTTCAGCTCAATTTAAATTTAATACAGAATTTAGTCATTAATTGATCTGAAACTTGAATATTCTGAGATACTAACTACAGACAGCTTTGATGTGATTTTTTGTGTTGTAATAATAGAGTGTAATCCACTCTCTTTCCACAAGTGTGGAAATAAACAGCTGGTCACAAGGAAGAGTGTCAGCACTACCTTTGCGCATTGGTGAGGGTACGATGCAATGCGGAGAGCAGATTACTTAAATAAAAATGGAAGAAGCTCATCTTGCTTTTTTTAAGAAAGAGGTACCAAGATATCTATCTCAGCGTTGGCATTAACTATAACATCAGATAGTAAAGTGGGCTCTAATAGCATTTAAGAGCCATTTCTAAATTAAACTTAAATTACCTGCATTTTATTGAAGCAGTCAGATAAAGGATAGTAGTCATATACTTTGCTTAGATTCATTGAAAATTCAAATTCTGAGAGTCTAAACTCATTTTTTATTGGCAGTTATTTTACAGTATTCTACAACAATGCGGAGATGTCTTCTGTTTTAAAACGAGATTTAGTCTGCATTATAGTTATAATCCATTGCTACTAGAATGTATATTTTGGGGGGGTAGGTTATTTAGGCCATAACATTATGGTCTAATACATACTCTTCAGTAAAAGTTTTTACATATTCTTCAGTAAAAGTTGCATTACAAATAATCCATAAAATCAAGATACTTGGGAGAAAAAAACTGTCTAAATCTGCTTTCCTGTGTGTGTGTGTGTGTGTGTGTGTGTGTGTGTGTGTGTGTGTGTGTATGTGTAATCAATGGGATTATGATGTTTTTCTTGCACATTTGGATTATGATAAATTTCCCTGATGCTTAACTGCTATCTTGGTATTTTGAAATCTATAAATAATAATAGTTTTTATGAATCACTTGATTTAAATAACCTTCTTGTGGTACTAGCTCAGTTTTGTTTAGGATGCCTACTAAATCCATTTACTGATAAGATTTACTGCATCCAACAGTGCCAGCATTTTATTTCGTCTTACTGGGTATATACGGCATGATTTTCTGTTTGTAAGTACTTTCTTTTTCTTTCTCCGTATAGGATGCAGAGAATGCAATTGTGCACATGGGAGGTCAGTGGTTGGGTGGTCGTCAAATCAGAACCAATTGGGCCACACGTAAACCACCTGCACCTAAAAGTACACAAGAAAGTAAGATATGTCTACTGTATACATTGAAATTATGGCTACTTCGCACAGTCATGTATTAGTATAGTCTTAATTTCTTAAAAATTTTATTAGCATTGCAAGACTCATTTCATCTTGAGTATAATTGTCTGAAAATGATTGGGCTTTGATATGTGTATTTGGAGCTGTGAACCAGCCAATATTGTAGATAAAATCACAGTATAAAGAAAAAAATTCCATGTTCCCCCCAAATGGGGCGTATCTTACTGAAATACAGTAGTCGGTTTTATAGCACTGCACAGCCATCAGCATTCTTGTTCTCTCTGTGCGTATAGATAACACTAAGCAGCTGAGATTTGAAGACGTAGTAAACCAGTCAAGTCCAAAAAATTGTACTGTGTACTGTGGCGGAATCGCTTCTGGGCTAACAGGTACAGTGTTTGGCTTTCTGACCTCCTCCTCTGAGGAGCTTCATCACCATTGGTTCCAATTTCATGAGAAGCGTGAGCCTTAAGTCGGCTATTTGTACGTTTTTGTTTTTCAGATCAACTTATGAGACAAACATTCTCACCATTTGGACAAATCATGGAAATAAGAGTTTTTCCAGAGAAGGGCTATTCATTTGTCAGGTAAAATTTTACTTGCAATACTATTACTCTGACACGTGATCCATTCCCTTTGATGGTGTTAGTTGACATCCCTCCCGGCCCCCCCCCATCCCAGGTGTCAGAGTTTGTTTTGTTAGCAATTCTTTGCGATGTAGACCTTCAGACTACCTTCATAATGTACTGTAAGGTGTTGGTACCAAGGTGGTGCTTGTAAACTAATGAGTGTCTATTATTTATTGTGTTAAGTTCTTTAAAAAAAAAGACACACCAAAAAAACCTTACTTTTTTTCTCTTAGATTTTCAACCCATGAGAGTGCGGCCCATGCCATTGTCTCGGTGAATGGCACTACGATCGAAGGACATGTTGTTAAATGCTATTGGGGTAAAGAATCTCCTGATATGACTAAAAACTTCCAACAGGTAATTCAATTTTTCACAGCACTTTTTACAGTTTCTATCTTACATGTATGTCTACATAAATGCTTTAGAAACTGTGAAACAAAAAAATTAGGCATATATCTGCTTTCAGTTGATTTTATTAATGCTATTTCAAAAGTGATTATTTTGTGGTATTAACTGAATCTTAATACTTTCTTTTCGCAGGTGTCACCACCCCAATAAACTTAGACAATGATAAATAACAGAGTCCTATTCACATAAGGGTGCTTAGTTTTTCTCTTCCTTGTCTCCCACTTTCTTCAAATACTGTGTTCTTACTTGTTCCCTAAAACAGCAGTTTGCTTTGTCCTAGGTCGACTACAGTCAGTGGGGCCAGTGGGGCCAAGTCTACGGGAACCCACAGCAGTACGGGCAGTATATGGCGAACGGGTGGCAAGTACCGCCTTACGGAGTGTATGGGCAACCGTGGAATCAACAAGGATTTGGAGTAGAGTAAGTTTGGGTTTTTCCGGTGTAAAAACAGATATGGTTCTGACAAAAGAAATTAAAAAAGGTGTTTTCCTAGGAAGGATCTATTTAAATTAAGTACATTGAACTATTTGGAATTATAAGCATTTTAGAAATCTTATGAAAAATGATTCACGATGCTAAATTTGTTTCTTATTACCTAGGTAAGAAGAGAGGTTGAGGTAACATTTGGCGGGTCCTACTACCTCCATAAGCAGTTGGTAGAATTTGATTTAATTTCTGACATACTATTTTATCTACTTGCTTATTTTTGTATGGAGAAGATTTTTGTCTAGATAGGTTCAGAAATTTAATGATTTACATCTGTTGGCTTGTGTGAGAAGTCTGAGAGAGTTACCTGATTAAAAAAAAAAGCTTGCTTCCCTGGCCGGGTTGCCCAGTTGGTTAGAGCGTGGTCCCTACATGCCGGGGTTGCAGATTTGACACCCAGTCAGGGCACCTATAAGAATCAACCAATGAATGCGTAAAGAAATGCAACAGCAAATAGAATGTTTCTCTCTCTCTCTCTCAAAATAAATAAATTAAAATTTTAAAAAATAATTTGTTTTTTTTCTTTTTGGCTAGAGTGGGCTGGTCCCTTGTACTTTTATCCCCTAGGTCAGCCCACTCATTCCTTCTTCCTTTATTTTCACTCCTTCCTTCTACCTTCTCTTTTCAACATGAAATTGCCTTTTTAAGGTTTCTTGTAATTTTATAATACCATGTGCAGGTAGATGATGTGTTGAATCATTTTGTCAGTTTTTAAAAAAATTAGTTTTGCGATACTCTTCAGAGAAGTCATTGTGTTAAGTTGTGGTTATTAACAGAAATTTAAGACCAACATTATAATATGTATTCTACATATATGGCTATGCATTGGGGGGTTTTTTGTTTTTGTTTTTGTTTTCGCTCTTTATTATAGGTTTGTTGATTTCTTGTCTATTCTATGATTTTTTTACTCTGCTTGATTTTTATGCAAATGTATAGATAGTTTTTCTTTTGTGTTTGCTGAAGATTTTCTTTTTTCCTTTCCAAGTCAATCACCTTCTGCTGCTTGGATGGGTGGATTTGGTGCTCAGCCTCCCCAAGGACAAGCTCCTCCCCCCCCTGTAATACCTCCTCCTAACCAAGCTGGATATGGTATGGCAAGTTACCAAACACAGTGAGCTGGGACTCTGAACACAATTGTAATTCATGATAGCTTCAGTTTCCTGTGACACTCTGAAGACATGGAAGTAGACATCGGAAAATGGAAATATTTATTTTAAAAATTGAAATGTTTGGAACCTTTAGCACAGCTTTGCTTTGGTGAAGGACACGTGTCTTCTAGTTCTGCCTTTTTAAGTTTTTGTTCATGATGGATATGAACATGATTTTTCTTTGTGTACAAAAACTAAAATAAAGTCAATAAAGACAATTCTGACTACAAATTTTGATATAATAGGAAAATGGGTAATACATTTTGATTATTAGATACTATTCCATTTTTATCTTGCTGTTCAGTATTTTAACTCGCTGTTTTTAAAAGAGCGAAAAAAGGGAGGATCGTGAACAACTGGGAATCACATATAAGTTCATCCTGAACCTTGATATTCCCCTCCCCTACCCTGAGGTGGACCACATTTGAAGTCAGCAGGAAAAAAAAATGCTATTGAGAAGAAATGCTTGGTTTTGGAGTCGCTTTGGAGGAAGTACTTTATGCTTAAAGAAACTGAAGCCAGACTGATAAAAGAAATTTTGCAACCTAAATAAGGAACAGCATTGAGTTACTTGAGCAAATATTGATGGTCCACATTAAGACATATTCTTAAGAATTTAAGAAGTGTTAATTATTAAAACTGTAGTAAATTACATTTCATTTTTGGGGGGAAATTCCAAGTATGGTGTTTGTATTAAAGTCAGACATTCATACTTGTGCTTTTACATGAAGTTTAAATGATATACATTGTAAATATTAACTACAGTGTTTAAAAAGCATGCTTCACCATAGAAGTAGCGATGTAATTATTTGAAGTAACACTTAACACAGTCCACTGCATTGAATGCAATGGATTGATGAGAATGTTTAAGACTGACATTTCCAAGGATGGCTAGTATGTAAAATTAAAATTATACAAATTGCTATACAGAAAAAGCCTTAATTTTAATTTCATACAAATCTTTGATGCATTAGTACATTTTAAAATGTCATCGGTAATTAGATTTTTTTCTTTTGATTTTTTTTCCTTTGCTTTACATCACTTGGTATGTAAATACCTTGATTAAAACCTTATAAACTATTTCAACGTTCCTATAAATTGTATAATACAAGTGTTTTTTAAAAATCTTGGGGTGTTTTTTAAAATTAGATATATTTTGCCCAAGAATTTTTTAAATAAGATTGCTAAAGCATTAGACCGTTCAGTGTACCAATTTGTAATCAGATATTCAGCTTAACTAGAACACAGAGTTGTGACTTTTATTTTTAATTAAGTGGCTTTCCTTGTGTGGGTAGTGTGCATGGGGTGACAGGCCTGAACAGAGGCGGAGCTGTGTGAGTGCAGAGTTCATAAATGAGTCAGTTGGGTAGGTAGGTAAGATCGGAGTTTGCCTCTGAGGTATTTTTCAGGCTATGTGGATAAAATCTGTCTCAAAGTTTTATCATCATAGGACAGTAAAAGAGAAAATTTATGTATTTGAATTCTGACAGCTAGGGGGTGCAAGTGTGTAGGCAATATATGTGAAGTGTCTCGAGGACTGTGCACAGAAATTGGAAAACCTCTACAGTTAAGTAGTAAGTTGCAAGTAGTACCCGCAGATTACTGCTCAAACTTATGTCTTACAGTTTGCTTTGGAATAATGATGGTTTTATAAATTGGTAACTACAATAATTTTGGTATTTTCCTTCTTCCCCCATTTAGAAATACAGCCAAATGTTCTTAAAGCTGAGAGTGAACAGAGTGGAAGTCCGTCTACGGGCCGGTTTCCTAGGGCTCGCGCGTGTCAGCGGCAGCAGCCCTCCTCTGTGCTCTTGTGTTACAGAGTTGCCCCTCACTTCTCTGTTCGTGGTCAGTGTCTTTGGGGGTGTTGTGGAAAAGTTATATTTTATAAGGAAAACACTCATATCAATTATGCTTCCTAGTTAAAAATTTCTTTAATACATGTGAAACTTGAACAATTAAAGACTTTTTTAATATATTGATAAAAGCCTATTAAATTCTCAGTTTGCCTTTTTTGGTCTGCCAGTAAATTGAGTAGCTTATTGCAATAACAGCCAAATACAGCTACAGTGTTTCCTAGTTGTACATTCTGTGAGTTAAAAGCATAAGGACTAATTATATTGCCATAGTAAACATATGAAGTGTCCTTTGTCTTAATCTCAAAGAGAACAGAATTTCATGATCAGTTAAGTTAATGGAAGTATCTCATAGTAAATGGGTTTTTTAAAAAAACATGAAGCTACTTATCCCAGTGAAGTGCGCCATTTATTTATTTTTTATTGCATTTTTCCATTACCACCTATTCCCTTACGCTCCCTTTTCCCCTGCAGTCACCACACTGTTGTCCATGTCCGTGAGTCCCTACTCCTTTTCGAAATGTCCCGCGACCTGGAATGCAGCTGTCGAGCTAACAGACTGGTAACAGTGAAGTCCGTGCTCTCTCCATCTAATTTAAGCCCAATAATCATTGCCTTTTCCACGCTCTTTCAAAGCAGCAGAGATTCTTTGGCATGCAAGATATGTCTCTTATTTTGTAATTGTCTCGAGATGGGTTTTGGTGATGTGTCTTTGACTGCCATCTTTAATAAATCTCTCCAGTATTTCCCCACGTGGCATTCGCAATTCATTTTGATGTCTGCTGGCAGTGAGAGGCTAAAATGACTGGCCAACTTAAGCCAAAGCTGTAAACCATAGTTGAAGTAAGTCTTTCAATAAAGACTAGAGTGTATGATAAGTGGCCTTTTCTTATTGTCATTTATTATGTAATTATTCCTTCCAGGCTGCCATGAAATAAGCAATTTTATTAGGAAGGTGTGTGGAGTACACATATTCAGGACCTGTTTCTGTGTTCTATATAAGCATTAAAAGTCCATTAGCTTATTAGTCCCTGACTGGCAGGGCTCACTGGGTTGGGCATCCACAAAGCAGAAGGTCGCACGCAGGTTTGGTTCCTGTCCGGGCACGTGCCTGGGTTGCAGGCCAGGTCCCTGGATGGGGCCGTGCAAGAGGCAACTGACAGCTGTTTCTCTCCCTCTCTCCCTCCCTCCATCCCTTCCCCTCTAAAAATCAATAATAATAAAAAAATAAAATCTTAAGGCTTTAAAAATGTATTAGCTTTGTTGAAGTAAAACTTTATTTCTAGGTATGGAGGAGTAGAATCATATCCTTCTGGAAATGTATGCCCTTTGAATATTAATATAGTAAAAACCTCAATTTAGAGTCCACAAATGGAAAACATTTCATTCTGCCTAGGTTGATCCTTGGTAATGAGTAAGGATTGCATTTGACAAAAAATAAGAGTTTAGTGAGTCATCTAGACATTTTTGGGGCAGGTATGCCCGATTTAAATCTCACCTATTTATTTAAAGTCAGCAGCTGGGCCCTGGCTGGTGTGGGTGAGTGGATTGTGTACTGGCCTGCAAACCAAAAGGTCACTGGGTCAATTTCCAGTGAGGCCGCATGCCTGGGTTGCAGGCCAGGTCCCCAGCTGGGTGCAGCTAGAGGCAGCAGGTAGGTGTATCTTAGACAACAATGTTCCCCCTCTCCCTTCTCACTAAAAATAAAATCTTTTAAAAGAGCATTTGGGCTTCTACTTGATAATATATTAAACATTGAACTTGCATTTTTAGTATCCATTGGAAAGAAAAGAGTGACTTAGGTTTTTACGAATAATTGGACCTTATGTAAGGTCCAATAGTGGTCCAAATGAGCAAGTTTTATTAAATATGAATTCTATTATATAGTAATAAAATGTCCTGCTTAATTGTGTTCAAATAGGTTAATAGGAATTAGATTGCTATTTATGCTATTTTTAAACAAGGAAATAATGTGAATAATTATGACTTTAAATGATGTGTTATTCCCAATTGTAGTGTAGCATTTAAATACTGTATTAATATGAAACCTGGGCTTAAACTGAGTCTGTTTTGAAAATTAGGCTAGATAGGCTAGAAACTAATTCACAAGGTCCTTTGTGTAAATATCTCTTAGGGAAAAGAATGGCTTGGTTTTAGAATTGCCTAAATGTGAGGGAAGTTCAATTTCTATTTAGGAAATAGAAAAGGGGGAAGATAAATAATATTTATCTTAGGCAAAGAAAGGGGAGGGGGTACTAATAGTAATTGACCCTTTTATCAAGTTAGCCTTTTGTCTGTACTGAAAAACAATTAAAATAAAAAAAAGAGAAAAAAAAAGTTAGCCTTTTGTTCAAGGGAAGAGAGGTTAATTCATACAACGCTTGTTGTTTGATTTTTACACAAAAATGTCGAGTTACAGTTGATTAAAGGTGTGTACCTCATTAATGATTTCCATAATATTCCAATTCGTTGTTAACATGCAAGCTACATTTTAACTTTTCCAAATTGCTGTTTTGTTTTTTTTTTTAATTTAATTGACTAACCGTTGCTTCTCTAAGCTGTTCCTCTGGAAAAGTGATGCACATCCACTATCAGCATCTTGACATCAGCTCGGGAAGTTTGCCAAACACGAATGCACTGAGGTGTATTGGATAGCTGTTACAGGAGAGCCAGAACGATTGTGTGTTGAAAAGGAATCTCTGTCCACTTGGTTTTGCAGCTGGGCTTAGCTTGCCTGTGGACTCTGCTTCATTCTCGTGAACTGACAAAGAGTGCAGAGAGCCTGGTTTTCAGGAAGTACTGTAGAATTGCATTTTTAAGGTAAATCAGATTTTGCTACATACCTTACTTGCCCAACTGTGATTTTTTTTTAAATTTGTTCTAGGTTTCTGTATCTTTTTTTTTTCCTTGGGTCTTGGTATACCAATGAAGAGAAGTCCAAGACCTTCTGGACAAAGTGGGCATGAAATATGTAGCCATTTGCAACTCTGCCTGTTTGGAGGATCGACACTAATATTGTATAAATTTCAGATTTTTACAGTTCATGTAACTGGTTGAGTTATGGGTTGAATTGGTCAATTCATGAGCTGGATGTGATTTATATGATTACCTTTGCTCACAAAAATAAAATTAATTCATAACTCTTAACAGAGATAAACAAAATTGAGAATGCCCACTTAATAAATTGTAGTTTGCTTCTTGTTGCAAAAAGATTTTTAGCTAATTTCCTTCAGCTTGATGGTATGTTAGCGTATGGCCTAGTTAAGTTCATACACATCTTATCAAGAAGACGAGGAAATTTACTGAGTTTTCAAAAATAAACTACTACAGACCTCTGCTTTACTTACAGGCCCTGATCATTTTTACTCAATTTCCGTAAGATGTGTTTTTGTTAGTGTATCTCCTTGTGTATTAAAATGCTGGGCAAATGCTGCTCTTTCAAGATGCTGCCTTTGAGCATTTTCAGTAAAACGATGCAATCAGGATATCTGTCAAAATCCACATTTAGTTTATGAAAACCAGGACTTCATTTGCTTTTTTAAAGGGACGAGCTCATTCCCAGGTTGCTTTGCTACTTTTATGTCTTTGGTCACATCAGACCCCCTCCATCAGAATGTAAGCTCCGTGGGGGCAGGGACTTCCTTTCGGTAACTGCATCAACTTTAGGACTTAAATTACACATGACCAGTACTCAGTACATGTAGTGTAGGTGTTCAGTAAATGTTGAACGCACACATGCAATTGAGGAAGTGAAAGGCCAGTGTGTATTTTAGTCTCCCTTGGAAACCAGAACACCAGTTACTGTTCTGCTTCGGCAGAACTCGACCAGAATCAGCTAAGTGCGTGCTTGTTAAAATGCAGATTCTGAGGCCACAGCTACACAGTTGTGGCTGAAGGTTATCTGAAACAAAATTGATAGGGGCTGCCTTTTCCCTCTTCTAGCTCTTGTCAGGGATTAAAGAAAAAACAAATCTGTTGGCCATGGTCGCAGATTTTCCAGAAAACGAGTGTTTGCGAGTTCATAATCTCTGCAGTTGCTACCGAGTATAGTTTGTCAAGCATCCTCCAAAGGGGAGCAGGGCACTCTCCTAATGGTAACGCACCGGGGTACACGGTAAGAACCGTAGCTGTGGGTTTTGACAGATATCCTGATGGCATCATTTTACTGAAAATGCTCAGAGGCAGCATCTTGAAAGAGCAGCATTTGCCTGGCATTCTTATACACAAGGGGATACACTAACAAAAACACATCTTAAGGAAATTGAGTAAAAGTGATCAGGGCCTGTAAGTAAAGCGAAGAGGTCTGTCGTCGTTTATTTTTGAAAACTCGGGTAAATTTCCTGCACACACTCTTCAAGAACGTGGGTGAGACTGGATGGTGGCGCTGGCTTGTGTGGGGAGGGCTGTGTTTTTTTCGGAAGAGGAGCTGCCGGTGAGGCAGAATGGGGTTCCTGGGCAGGCAGCATCTGCGTATAACAGACAACTTGGAAATGGCCATGGGAAGTGACAGTTAAGATTCTTGAAGTGGCGTTTATATTTATAGCTCGTAGACACTGAAAGTCTGTGCTTCAGCACATTTGCTGAAACTGCTTAGAATAGAAGGAGCTTTCTTAATCGTTTAAGTGAGAATAACACAACTTAGAAGAGACTTGTAGCCGCAAGTAGTAATTTGGACAGTTGGTCTTTCATAGTGTGGTCTCCCCACGTGAGTGCACAATTAAAACAGTGCGTTATTTAAAGTGTGCTTTGCCTTTCTGTGAAAAAGGGTCAGTGTTTCTGAAGGCCTTATGTTCCATAGTTGTTTGCTTGGGCTGTAAGTGTGCCGTGAATCTACTTGTGTTGTCATTGTGAGATGCAAAGGTTTTAAATTCTAATATATCTGGAAATTACTTGCATTTACTCTTAGGGGTTTATAATTCAAACTTGTTGTCTCTTTCAAGCAAATGCTTTGTTTTGACATTAAATTTGGTGATGACTTCGTCTCACTCACTGGACTGCAAAAGCAGAAACAACAAAAACCCAACCACATCACTTTGTAGATCTTGTCTTCACCTGCACCCTGTTCCTACCTGGTCTGAACTGCCAACTTCCATCTGCATGACTGCAGTAGCTATCTGCCTGTCCTGGGGTTTCAAAAATTACAACGTGACCCAGGAAAGTACACATACGAGGTCTGTCCAGAAGGTATCCAGCCATGTAACATGAGAAATAGAGACGTTTCTTGAAGGAGATAGGAGATACACGAAACACCGTACACAGGACAAGGACACCTCAGACCCCTTCAAAGCGGGCACCTTGGGACCTCACACAGTTCTCCCAGTCCCCACCAGCTCCCCTGTTGTATTTGCCTGAAACCCATCAACAGTCTGAAATCTCTTCCCTTCCAAAGGTGATTTTAGTTTTGGAAGAAGCCAGAAGTCACAGGGTGCCAAATTTGGGCTGTAGGGGGACTGAGTCACCTCGGTGATGTGATGTTTCACCAAAAAACCCTGCGTGAGACAATGCATGAGCGATGTGTTGTGATGAAGCTGCCAGTTACCAGTTGCCCATAGCTGCGGCCTTCTGAGTCATCTGAATAGTTTCCATGGAGGAATGTTCAAGCTTCATGCAAAATTTGATGCAGATTTGTTGCTCAACTCAGTCATTTTGAATGCAATGGCCACACAGTCCACATGCCCACTCAATGACGTCTCCCGCCCCCACTGACTAGTACAGTGAAGTCTCCAGTGTTCACGCATGTGCATTCCAGTCCCCTTGGCTGCCAGGTTACATCGATGTTATGCAAACCATTCTCATTGTATCAACAATGGCTGGACTTTGCGGAAAGACCGCGTGTATACACAACTCTGAATTTTCACAAAGTGGACATACGCCATGGCACCCCAGAGACCTTCACGCTCGTTTCTAGTCTCTGACCTCCACTCTCCCTTTAAACACCTACTAGCATGACTTCCACAACCATAGATGAGTTTGCGTATTTTTGAACTACACAAATGTGGAAGTCAGTACTGTACGGGTATGGGCAGAAGGAAGTTTATAATTAATAATACAAGAATAAACAGTTTCATGTAAATCTACTTTTGCCCGCCCCTGTATATTCGTTTTTTCAAATGGAGTTGGATTTTTTTTTTTTAAGAATTTATTTTTAGAAAGAAGGGAAGAAAGGGAGAGAAACAGCGATCCATTGCCTTCTTGCATGCCCCCATATGGGGACCTGGCCCTCAACCCAGGCACGTGCCCTGACAGGGAATCGAACTGGCGACCTTTTGGTTCACAGGCTGGCACTCGATCCACCGAGCCACACCAGCCAAGGCAAGCTTCTTTTGCATCCTGTTGCATACAGCTAAGTTTTTCCGTGCTGCAGCATTACGATGTGCCTCAGTTTACCCATTCTACTCTTCATTAAACACTTGGATTTCCATTTGGGAGTTCCAAGCATAGTGCTGTAATGACTTTGTATAAACGTTTTAGGGAACATATACACACTTTTCAGTTGAGTGTACACCGAGGGATGCAACTCCAGGGGATGGGATATGTGCCTGATGATCGGTCTGAGTAGGTGTCACCCAGCAGTTTCCCAAGATGGCCACTGCGGCTTGCACTTGCGATGTGGCATGCGAGCACTCCAGTTCCTCCCCACATTGTCAACTCTAGATATTATCAGTTTTTTTAAATATGTATTTATTTTTAGAGGGAGGGAGAGAAACAATGTGTTGTTGTTCTTGCGTGTCCCCTACTGGGGACCTGGCCTGCTACCCAGGCATGTGCCCTGACTGGGAATCGAACCATCAACTCTTCGGTTTGCAGGCCAGTGCTTAGTCCACTGAGCCACACAAACCAGGGGTAGATATTATCAGTCTTTATCACTTAACGCTTCTGCTATCTATGTCTTACCTAATTTCTTAACCCTTCTAGTCTTTTCTATACAATAGCCAGAGTGACTTTAATTTTATGTAGGTAATTCTTAAGCATGATGCATAATTGAAAAGAAACAAAAAAAGATAAGCAATAAAAATATTGTTCCTGCCACCCATCTCTCCTAACCTTCGATTTCCATCTGAAGAGGAATCAGCGTGGACCGGTGGCCTGTGTATGTCCAGAGGCACCCATTTACACATGAACATCCTCCCTTGTTCTGAGAAATGATAGCATGTTGTGTACACTCTTCTTTATCCACTTAATAAATCCTGGAGACTGCTGTCTAACACATAGCCCCAAAGTGCCCCTGTAACTCCCTGTTGCACTTAGCAGAAAGTCCCAAGTCTCTTACACGGCTTTGTAAAGCCCTGCACAGCTGGGTGCCTGCCTACACGTCTGGCCTTCTCCCCATCTTTCTCTTCGTCAGCAAGTTCCAGACACTTCCCCACCGAGAGCTCCTGCCTCAGGGCCCTTGCATATGCCTTCTTTCACCACCGTCTACCATGCTATTTTCTCCATAAAAGTCTTCCTGACTCGGCCTCATCCCCACATCTAATTTAAGGGTCCCCAGTTATACTTTTATTATCTCTTTTTTTTATGGTCCTTGAAGTGATAGAATACTTACGTGTTTATTTAATTAATGATGTTCTACCAGATTATAAATTCCCCGGGGTAGCGGTTTTGTCTCCTGTATACCATTCTCACAGTGTCTGTGCGTTAGGTGCTTAGTGGATACTTGCTGATTGAGTGAGTTCCTGTGAGGTAAATTTGCAAACTGTTCTTCAAAAAGGGCTTCCTGGCAAATAATAAAGGAGGACTGGGGACTAGAGGCATTGGGTGCATAATCGGAGCAGCGGTCCGGTTAGGTCTGTTAGAGTAAGGTCAGTTGTTGACAAAGGAAGCAGTTCAGGTCATTCCGTTTTCCAAGGCACAGTTGCTACACCTCCCGCCTTGCTGCTTAGGTGTCTCCCAAGGTCAAGGGGGCCACTGAGAGCTTCCTGTGGCAGCCACATGGCTACTGCTGGGGATGGGAGCCTATCTTAAGGTTAAAAAAAATTTAGTTTCTGGGAACAATGACGTAGTCAAACCATACATATATATTTTTTAATTATTTGAAAAATTTGAGACAATTGTTTCCACTTTTCCCCCCAATTTTTAGTAACTTAAATTGAAAACTGTACTGTGGATATAAAAAGTGAGAAAAAGTAGGTTTGAAGTTTCTTGTATGGAAAAATATATAATACAAGAGTAAACTTTAGACTTCCAGCCAAGATGGAGGCATAGGTGGAAACACTGTACCTCCTCTCACAACCAAGATTACGGACAACAAATATTTATAAACAGTAACACAACCAGAACACAGAAAAATGAACTACGGAAGTCCGACAACCATTCAACCAGACCGGTAAGAGGGGCAGAGTTGGCAGCCGGCGGAGAGGGAAAGCGGCAGGAAAACGTGGCTGCCAGGCTCAGGAGCGCC
>PVKM010012326.1:0-32030 GCA_004027735.1 Carollia perspicillata | reverse complement strand
ACAACCTTCCTGTATCAGGATGACACTCGAACCAGCTGAGCTACCTGGCCAGGGCAATGAATAGAAAGTTCTAGTTATGCAAGATAGATAACATCTAGAGATTTGCTGGACAACATTGTGCTCCCAGTTAATAATACTGTATTCTACATGTGAAAAATTGATAGGGTACATCTCATGTTAAGTGTTCTTACCACAATAAAAAAATCACTAAGTAAAAAACTGCTTCAAAGCAACCAAAATAACTTTGAGAAAGCTCATGTTCTATTATAGGAAATTTTAATAAACACATCTAGTTTCCCAAAATACAACAGGTTGAATATCAGACATTAAAAATGAAGGCAAGACTAATCATCACAAGAGCTAAAAAATTTTTTTATTGTTGTTCAATTACAGTTGTCCCAATTTTTCCCCAGTTGCTCCCCCTGCACCGCTCCCCACTCCCTCAGTCAATCCCCACCCCGTTGTCCGTTACTGTGGGTCCTTTATACGTGTTCCTTAACTAGACTCTTCCCCTTCTTCCCATTATCCCCCTCCTCCCTCCCCTCTGGTTACTGTCAGTTTGTTCTTTATTTCAATGTCTCTGATTCTATTTTGCTCATTTTGTTTGTTTTGTTCATTAGGTTCTACTTATAGGTAAGATCATGTGGTATTTTTCTTTCTCCACCTGGCTTATTTTACATAGCATAATGCTCTCCCACAAGAGCTAAGGTTTGTTGATGATTTATGCTGTGCTTGGCAATGGTCTAACTCTTTTGCAAGTGCTTCATTTTTACAACAACCCATTAACTTTGGTACTGTTGTTAGTCCTTTTAACAAGGAAATGAATATGCAGAGAGTGAAAGTAACAATCAAGTTTGGACAGCCAATCAGCAGCAGAGCTGGAAGCAGTCTAGACTCTTGATGCCGGTGTCCGTGGCCTCCCCAGAAAATGTCCCTCCCACCTCCCAGCTTCTTGGCAAGGTTCTAAATTACTAATGTTCCTAATGATGACCTTAGAAGGTTAGCTTTTGTTTTCTATAACATATTTAAGAATACAGGTAGATCTTGGTGCATGTTAGAAATATTTCACTTAAATACGGTTACATAAACATAGGATTATCTTTAGAAAAAAACAAACAAGTATGTGTTTTCTAGTAAATCTACTGACGCACATCACGTCGTCCCCTGACCATACCTGCGGTGTTAACCACTGTGTGCTTCCAGAGTCAATGGGCTTAGATCCCAACAGGAGGCATTTCAGTCCTACAGAGCAGGCACGGACGATGAGTGAGTGGTAACTGATGGTGATGAGATCCGTAAGAATAGGAAAAATAAGTTGTGTTCTGGAAGTGTTTCTGGAACATCCTCCCACCACCATTTCGACATTGCGAATAGACATGATGGTTTTGTATACAACGCCAAAACAATCTGTGCTGAGGGGAAAAAGTTCAGTCAACTGTTTCAACTTCCTGATGCTGAAGACTCAGTCACACAGGACTCTCAAATTATTTTGACATCTTGTTTGGGCAATCTATAAATATGCCTTTCACATAAAAACCTCAGAAAATGTCTGAAAGAAAAAGTATGCAATTAGCATTTGGTTTAATTTATTGTCAGCTTTTATTTTACATATTTATTCCCACTTATTAAACCTTTGTGGTCATTAATGATTGCTAGAGAATAACATTATATTTAATTTTCTAATTATACATGAAGCTTCAGGTCAGGATTAGTCAACACTTTTACATCTTTGAATTTAGAAACCTACTATAAAGTCTTACATAGACTAGCAAATGTTTGCCTTTCATAATGGATATTTGAAGAGTACTCTAGTTTTGTTTATGCATTTGCTGATGGTCTTCCCGGCTGGGAACTTCAGAAGCGTTCGGTGAACAGGCCTAGAGCATGGCCCGTGCGCAGCTGTAATGATCTGACAGGCGGATGTGCAGAGCAATAACCCTGCCAGACTATGTCAGCCAGAGCAAGAGGGGAGATGGCAGTGGCGAATCTGCTGTTGTTATTTGATGCTTAACCATAATGAATCAGAGACTCTTATAGGAGACATCTTTAACCATCCCATGAAAGATTTGCTTGCCAAAGAGATCTAGTTTCTGCTTTTTTGAAAATTTGGGTTAGGCTCTAATTGTTGTATACGTAAGAGCTTGTTGAAAAGTGTAACAGTCATTTTATGCTGTCTCAAATGTCACGCTGTTCCAAGTTCACTTTTCTGATGTCATCAAATTCTATAAAATGTGATTTTAAAACACCTAATCCTGGTCCATAGGAGGCCATTAGAGGAAATGTGCAGTATATGAAATTATGGCTCAAAGAATTCTGTCTTTTCAATGTAGATACTGCCTGGTGGTGGAGACCTTGATAGAAGGGCCACTCGAATGTCTTGGGATTCCTCCAGTGCTTCATAGCTTAGCATCTAAACCCTGAAAACACATCACAATTACTACGGGAACTTGAAATATATATGCCAGGGCACCTCCTCAAACTATATGGAGGTGGAACTTCTGCAGATGTAATTATTTCCACCTTAACTCCCTCATCTGAGTTTGAAATTGCAGGGTTTTTGTCTTCCTCCCTCATATCAGGGCAACCCATCTGCACGCACTTTGAAATTACATTAGGAAAGTACCACATCTTAGCTCTGTAGAAAACTCCACAGAGTTCATTTGACAACTCAAAATCTAAAAGCCTCTTAGTTTGTTGTTAGACATTAATTTAGTAGACACTTAAATTTATTAGACAATCAATTCTGCTGCTCCCGAAAGGGTAAGACCCGTTGATCTAGAACAAGGAACTCTCCGAGACCCTGTTTCTGCTGGAGGTCTGCCAAGTAACACCTTTCCAACTTGGTTTCATATTCAAGAAAATAGCTCACAAAAATGCAAAGGATTCCAGTAACCAGTCATTTAATTGGCCAGGCATAAGATTGGCCTGTGTGTTATTTCATCTTGCAGTGACATACATGTTAACTGTGCTGATGTTCATGCTGATGAAGGTCTGTAGCCATCTACATCCCAGCTGCACTGAACAGGGAAATGGATGGAGAAGGCAGCAAATAGCCACTTAGCTGTGAGTGCAACTGCCTTCCTTGCTCTGGGGTGGTGCAAGCACCATATGCTTTGAAGGAATGGTTAGATTATGTCTTTCCTGTTGGCTGGGAGCACCTGTTGAAGAAAGGCTCGATTCTCATAGTCTGAAAGCTAGCCATGCAAATGGATCCCCAGAGGACTCCACCTTTTGGACTTAATATCGAGGGCTTCATCTGTGAGTGGTGGCCCCATGTTTGTCCTGCTTCGGTGCTCTCAAAGTTCCAAAAGCACTGGAAAAATCCAGACTGCCAAGGCTACTGCTTCAAGTCTTTGGGATGTGATGGCCTCAACTGCTCCTCCCCAGCAAGGTGGAGTCAGGGTCCTACAGGGGGCACCTCCTCCCCGAGCTTTCACAAGCAAATGCAAGAGCCTGGAGGTTTCCAACTTTCACTATGTCACCATATAGGAGTGTTTCTACATTTACATTAGGATTAAATTAAAATGACATTTACATGGGGAACTCAAATAGTATGGAAATACATATTTGACATGAAAAATGAAAACTCTCTCCTCATCTTACCCTCTGTACCTTCCCTTTAATTCTATTGTCCTGAAGAAATTCCTGTAAACATTTGTTGTGTGTGGGTTCAGAAGTGTTTTGAGTAGTCACAAGCACACATATATATGCAGATTGGTAACTGTAGCTAGATAAGTCCGCTCACGAGAGCCTTTGCATGGAAATAGGACAGTTCTTCAAAAGGCATCTCTTATTTTTCAAGCAAACATTAGTGGATGTCTCTGGGAAAAAAAATTTATATTTAGCTCAATCTCCTCTCCAGTTAATTAACGTAAGTGCAACAGACCTTCTTCCCTTTCAAATAAATGAATGATCTATCTGTAATTTAGTGTTATTTTACATGTGCTTATTTCTCTTTTGGGGAACCCCTATTTTGATGATAAGTTCATTAAGGATAGGAACTCTGCAGGGTCTTGAATATGATCCCCAGGTGCCAAAATTTTTCAAGACAAATTAAAAGAGTTCAATGTCAACTCACAAGCACCTCATTTAGCAAATTGATCCAGGCAGCACAGATTCCTGAGCTCTCTTCATAGTAATGGCATTATGGTAGAGTCCTATACCTGAAGTCATTTTTAGTTTGATGTACTGGTTACTTGTTTCTTTTCTATGTACTTTGAAAACACAAAGCTCTGCAGGCAAGATGTTTTTAATAGATCAGAAATGGTTTTAATGTGCTGCATTAAATAAATTTAGGAAGTTTAGACAAAACAGCATTGGCAAGATTTCATGCTGTGAGGGTGATGAAGGCGATGGGTGAAATCAATGAGTCTGAAATGGTTGTGACTACAAGTCATTTTTACAATGTCGTTTTCTCAAAGAAGACGGAAACTGGAAATACGATAAGCAGGAATATAGGAAGCTCTTTTCAAAAGGAGTGCGTAGGGCCCATGTGGCTCAGTGGGTTGAGTGCCAGCCTGTGAACCAAAGGGTCACTGGTTCGATTCCCAGTCAGGGCACATGCCTGGGTTGCAGGCCAGGTCCCCAGTGCAGGCTGTGTGAGAGGCAACCACACATTGATGTTTCTGTCCCCCCCTTTCTCCCTCCCTTCCCCTCTGCCCAAAAATAAATAAAGAAAATCTTGTTTTTAAAAAAAGAGTTCATGGGCATTCTCACGGAAATACACTTGGCTGTTTAGGATCATACCTAAGCTGTGGGCTGCATTCATGTGGCCGCTCTTTCTATCATCAGACTGATGCCACCTGGTAACTGAATTAGAATCCTGTGGACCCATCTTTTGCCAATTTATTTCAGGAGGTTGAGTGGCCACACCTACTCTCCTCTTTTCCTTTTAATTATCTCTGCACAGCTAAGCCTAGTTTCAGACTCAATTCCCTTTGCATATTTACCTAGACGTTCTCTTTAAGCCCCTCCTGGAGATTTTCCTTTCATCTCACTCCCATCTATTTCCTGGTTACTTCAGGAAAACCTCTTTTCACATCACTTTCTGGCCTATTCCATCTTGTTTCCCCACTCTTGACCATGAAATAAAATTTGTCACGAACAAAGTCAAGTGTCTGGATGTCCCTGGAAATATTTTTAAGTAGCACTAAGAAATCAATGTCATTACTGTTTTGAACTTGCTTTAAGGTCTACTAAAATATCAGCCTCTGTATTTTCATTGATCTAGAGTGAAATTTCCCTCACATACCTTCAATTTATTTTATTCAGTCAAAATACAGATTTTTCTGCATTTTTCATGATGAATGATTTTTTTCTGTTTTTTAAATATACCTATTTATTCCAAAGTTACAATGAGTTGCATTTATACTCAGAAAACAAAAAGTACTTTCTAGCTGGTTATGTAAATTTTATATGTTGTGAAATTGTAACTAAAATATCAATATTGTTTTCTGCTTTAACATGGTCTATGTATAGATTTTGGCCATACTATAGGTGAAAAAGATTTCTGTGTTACTCTAGACCAAGAAAAAAACCACTATCCACTCATACGCATCCCAAGGTAAAACAAGTATTTTAAAAGTCACATCTTAAACAAATCCAGTCTATATGTTGCCTTGCTTCCATTTTCCAAAGAGGATTAATTGGGGGAGCTAGGGAAGGAAAAAACAATGGTTTGCCAAAGGCCACCAGACTTTTAGAGCAAGGTCCAAATCTTAGGCATCTTTGTATCCTGGTAGAGTACACTTAGTAGGTGTTCAATAACTCCGTGTCAGATAAATGAGTTAGTGAGCAATGAAACAAGCATCGAAGATGTTGGCTTCCTCAGCTCTGACTTACCCTTTTGAGTGCAACTGCCTTCCGCGCGCCAGTGGAAAATTAGCCATGGGCTCCCTGAGTTCACCTTTTATATTTAAAGGTGTCATTAAGATACCTTAGTGCATGTCTCCAGATATTTTAAAGATATATTGTGATTCTGAACCCCATTGATTTACTGCTCTCTTTCACCTTTTAATGGATCTGCATCTCTAGGGAAAAGATGTATCTTGGCAGACCACTTAAAAATGCAAATTTCTTATCTGCTCCGTAATACTCTATCTTTAAGGAATATCATTGAACTTATGACTAAATTTTCTTAAAAAAAAACAACAACAACCCGTTCTCCAGACTCTAGTACTTGAACTTCTCAATTAACAATGGAAAACTGGTCTGCAGACCAGAAAGAGAAGAGCGATAGGAGAACTGGTGTAGTGTGAGGAGTGTGGGAGGTATTCCACTAATGGAAAGTAGGAGACAGAGTTTTTTTAAATCACTTTTTATGTATCCTTGCAAATATTTTGGAAACTTTACAGAGTATTTCTAGATAAGCAGGGCTAGAAAAGGGGTAGGACAAGGTACTCAGACATATAAGGAGAATAAGAAATCCTAGGTTCTCCGAATGATACATATGAGGTAGTAATAGGAGTAAAATACTCTTCGTATGAGAAGCAGGCAGCATCTGGAGGTAGCAGAGGGATAGACAGGTAAGCCCTGGAGGCATCCAGCTGTCAGTTTCACAGGAAGCCTTAATTAGGGGTCTTTCCTGACCCCTGAACTACTCCGAGGGAGGCCGTGGGCACCAGCTCCAGCAGGCCTGCCGGGCCCGTGCTGGCTTCCCTCATTAGCCATCTCTTTCCTGATTCTCTGCCTTCCTGGGATCTGACTACTTGCAGTGACAGGACTGAGGCTGTCAAGATGCACATTTGATTTCAAAACTGGTGCTATAAGGAGATACTCTCCTTTTCGTAGGCGTGTACTTGAATGAACAAATCTTCCTCTAGGGTTTGGAGGGAACAGAAGAAAGCATTTCAGCAGAGAAGAATGGAAGGCGTGGGCAGTGGCGGCTCTCCTGGGTCTCCTCTTCCCTTCCTTGGGAGAGAGCAGCCTTTAGAGGATTTCAAAGTTGTACCTGCGTACCATCCTGTCTTTTTCCCAGTCCTGGTGTGTGGTTGCAGAGGACACAGAAAGTAAACACTGCCACAGACAAACAGAATAATAAATTGTATGAATGCAACAGAATATGGTTTTTACTTGAACTTTGAATCTTTAGATCCAAACATTCTCCTTCTGTTTTTCCAAAGTGTAGAAGATTTCTGTTCTCAGCAATTATGAGTTGTGTACAAATTCCTTATCAATAAGTTCATAATTCCTGTTGGGAAAATTTGTATAGAATTCTTTCTTCCTTATCCAAATAAATGATGACTTATCTTTATTAGTTTATAACTAACAGAGCCTGGGCCCTGATTAGAAAGACATAATGGTGGATGAACACTTGTTTACATTTAGTTAACGAAGATGGGGACTTTCTCTGACTGAAAGTTTACTCAAACAACATTTAGCACTGGGCTGGTGCATACTAGGTGCTCATTAAAGGTCTGGTATGGAGACTTGGGTTCTAATCCTGGGTGTAAGACTATTTACCCTTTCTAGGTCACTGTTTTCTCATCTATAAAATAATAAAAACTAATAACTACTTAGATTATGCATTGTGCTATGCATTAGTATAACTAACATAACAATGTTTTATAATATATATCTAGTAGAGCTCCTTAGATTTTTTGTATTGATTTTTCGAGAGCAGTGGCCACATCTGTCTAGATAAGCTTTTTGTCCCCACCACTCAGCACCATGCCTTTCCCATAGCAGATGCTCAGTAAATATTTATTGAATCAGTGCTGTTTGTGTTCAAAGAGAATGTTTAACCTTTTACTCTCTCAATTTCCACCTCCGCCTTTCTTGGTTGCGTGTCCACTATTAGTGTATTGACGTCCATGAGTTCTGTTTCCAGGAATCTAAAAGAAAGTTTTCTTTTAATACATATGCTAGGAAATGTAGCTCAGTTTTTAGAGAAAACAGTTCATATTAATTAGCATACCTCAGGTTAGACTCCCATCCCCACATCACACAAAGACACACATGATTCATTTCTCTTCTCTTTTTTTACTTGGTAATGCTGTAGGAGTTGACAGATGACTGACTTCTCCAGGAATTCTGCAGTAGGAGTTCATGAAACCCTGGGAGGGATTGTGAAACCCATAGGTGAGTTTCAAAGGATCCACGAACTCTGATACTGTAGGGAATGTTGTGCCTTTTTATGGAAAGAAGATTGGATTTTTTAAATCAGATTCTTTTGACCCATAAAAAGTTAAGATCCAGTCACTTAGAAAATCCTGCACTCTCCCCTCTGTGATTGCTTCAATTTTTCCAAACATCTTTCACAAGAAAATGACGAAACCCAGTTTATAACTTTGGATTCTACCCTGTAGCAACACCAGCTAAAGTGCGTACCTTAAAGTTCCCATCTCTCCATCTGAAGGGTCCCCACTCCCAACCTACCCAGCCAGGAAGCCCGTGACTCATCAGTCAGGCGATATCCTCTTTACTTGCCCACGTGGTCCCAAATCTTGCTTCCCGGACACTGGGCAAGTAAGTTTCCCTATGGGCACCATGATTTGTGAGAAAGTGCTGTTTTTACCTCAGTGAATTTGGGGTAGACAGTGAATGTCAAGGTCACCGGCCCTACCAAAGCAGAGGCCCATTTGGAGGAATATTAAGAAATAAGGAGAAATAAACAGAAATATAGTAGAAAGCATACTAAAGTAACAGTGAGGAACCACTCATGAGACTGCTACTAACATTTTGTGGAGACTAAGGAAATGATTCAACTCTTTGACTTTGTTTTTTCACAAAGTGGTGCAGATATTGAGCGGGATTATCTACAGTGTCTCCCAGCTTCACTCTCCATCATTGTGTGATTTTTATTGGCTGATGTTGACCAAGTTAATGAAAATAACTAAAGCCCTGAAGAACCAACATTTTCTAGCTTAACAGGAAATTAAACAAATACAAATATTAAATGAATAAAGAAAGAAGCTATTTTAATGGAAAGAAATACTTAATATTTTAAGTATTAAATCAATTCTTACTAAACTTATTTATATAAACATCTCATTTTCCCAAAATTGTAAAAAGTATGACTTCTGAATTATTTTTTAAAAATGAGTTTCTTAAAATGTTATAAATTTCTAAAATAAGCAAATGAAAACACCCTAGGCCTCCTCCCTCCTGAAAAATGATAATTAAAAGTAATAAAAACACTATCTCTGTGAAAATAATATAAAGCTACAAAAAAAAAATAACACACAGCCCTGACTGGTGTGTCTCAGAGGACTGGGTGTCATCTTGCAACTCAATAGGTACCTGGTTCGATTCCCAGTCAGGGCACATGCCCAGGTATGGGCCAGGTCCTAGGTTGGGGGAGTGTGAGAGGCAACTGATGAATGTTTCTCTTGAATATTGATGTTTCTTTACGTCTCTTTTTCCCTCTCCTTCCCCTCTCTCTAGAAATAATCCATACAATTAAAAAAACAAACTATGTAGCACAAAATAAATCAATGCAATTGATTCAAAAGTATAAACTACCAATTATTAATAATGTTATAAAGGTAAGATTATTCTAATTTTACATATAATTAAAATAAAATAACAATTGGAAAAATAAAAAACTAAATTAAATGATTCTAAGTTTAAAATAATTATAATAAAACTAACAAATTTATAGTTATAAAGCTATAATGTTACAGTTATAAAGCTATAATGTTACAGTTAGAATACTATAATTGTAGTAATTTATAATGATAAAGTAATAACTACAGTAATTAATAAGAAAACAAACAGCTCAATAAAAACTGGGCAAAATATTTGAACATACACATTTCATCACAGATACATGAATAAACAAAAAACTTATAAAAATATGTCAAACAGCACTTGTGATTAGGGAAAGTAAATGAGTTTTTAAATTAATTTAGTAAACAAAATGTGGCTCTGGTCTGTGTGGCTCAGTTGACTGGGTGTCATCCCAGAAAACCAAAGGTCCCATATTTGATTTCCAGTCAAGGCACATTGACTAGGCTGCAGGTTTGTTCCTCAGTCAGGGCACATAGAGAGGCATAGAGAGGGTCAATGTTTCTCTCTCTTTCTTTCTCCCTCCCTTTCCCCTCTCTAAAAACTAGATAGATAAACAAATAAACAATGTGATTCTCCTAAATGCCCATAAGGAAGTCTAAAATGTAAAGATCTGATGATATCAAGCGTCAGGCTATGAAGGAACTGGAATTCTTGTACACTGCTGGCAGCCGACATAAGATGATACAGCCATTTTGGAAAACATCTCAGCACCTTTCTTAAGGTGAACATACACACCTCCCAGCCACCCCCTTAAGTATTTACTCAAGGGAAATGGAAGCCTATGTTCATACAAAGACTTTTACCCAGATGTATTATTAAAGCTTTATTTGGACTAGCCTAAAATTGTAAACAACCTAAATGTCCACCGACAGGTGAATGGGTAAGAAAGCTGTGTCACGTGTGTGCAGTAGAACACTCCTCAGTAACGCTAAGGAGTGAACTGCTGATGTGTGCTCCAGCATGGATGACACAAAATAATCATGCCACGTGAAAGAAGCCAGTCAAAAACAAACAGTACATACTATATAATTCTCTTACATAAAACTCTAGAAAATACAAACTAATTTATATAATAAGCTGACTCAATTGTTGCCTGCACATAGCAGCTATCAAGATTGATTTAATCTAACAATGTAAAAAATAAAAGAACCTATTGAAAACTATGCAAATATTTTTCTGATCTTGAATAGCAAAAACCTTTCTAAACATAAAGCCAACATTTTTAAGAGGATGATTGATTTGATTTCATAAAAAATTTTAAACATTTATACTAAAATAAATGATAAAATTACAAGTCTGATAGGAGAGGAGGTAATATTTGCTATAATATAAAATTTTATATCTTTGATATATAAAAAGGTCTTATAAAACAATAATGACTTATTGTTTTCTACAGTGGCTATACCAGTTTGCTTTTACCCCAGGAGTGTATGAGGGTTCCTTTTCTCCACAAATACTTGTTATTTCTTGTCTCACTGGTAATAGTCATTCAAACAGGTGCATAGGGCATTATCTCACTATGGTTTTAATTTGCATTTCCCATGGAGCTAGTGGAGTTCAACACCTTTTCATATATCCGTTGGCCATTCATATGTCTTCTTGGAAAAATTGTTCAGATCCTCTGCCCACTTTTTAATGGATTGTTTATTTTTGATGTTGTTGAATTGTATGAGTTCTTTATACATATATTTTGGATACTAGTCCCTTATTGGAGGTATAATTTGCAAATATCTCCTCCCATTTGGTTGGTTGCTTTTTATTTTTGTTGATTATTTCTTATGCTGTGAAGAATCTTTTTAGTTTGATGTAGCCCCATTCATTTATTTTTTTTCTTTCAGTTCCCTTGCCTTTGGGGTCCAATTCATGAAATCCTCTCTGAGACCAAGGCCCATAACTTTAGTACCTATGAGTTCTTCCATGTATGTTATTGTTTCAGGTCATATATTTAGATCTTTGTTCCATTTTGAGTTAATTTTTGTGTATGATGTCAAATAACAGTCTAGTTTTATTCTTTTACATTGGCTTTCCAATTTTCTTAACACTATTTATTGAAGAGGTTTCTTTTCTCCATTGTATGTTTGTTCCTTTGTCAAAAATTAGCCATATATATATTCCTGGTCTCTCAATTTTGTTTCATTGGTCTGTGTGTCTTTTTCTCCCAATACCATACTGTTTTGATTATTGTTGCTTTTTAGTATAATTTGAATATAATTTGCGATACCTCCAGCTTTGTCTTTTTTTTCTCAGGATTGCTCAGGCTATTCAGGGTCTTTTGTGGTTTCATAGAAATTTGATGATCTTTTGTTCTGTTTCTTTGAAAAATATAATCATCCAAAAATTAAGAATAGAGTGACCGTATGTCCCAGCAATCTCTCTTCTGGATATCTATCCAAAAAAATTGAAAACATTTATTCATAAAGACTTATGAACCATTATGTTCATTGTAGCATTATCTGTGGTAGCGAAGACATGGAAACAATCTAAGGGGCTTTTGATGGATGAATGAAGAAGATGTGGCACATATATTCAAAGGAATACTATTCAACCATAAGAAAATGTGAATTATTGCCATTTATGATAACATGGATGGATCTCAAGAATATCATGCTAAGTGAAATAAGTAGGATGTAAAATAGAAAGCGACAAACTAACAAAACAAAACAAAACAAAAAAACCTCATAGACACAGGCAGCAGTATGGTGGTTAACAGAGGGGAAAAGGGTTGGGTGCAGGCTGAAAAAGGTGAAGAGGGTCAAATATATGGTGATGAAAGGAGACAAGAATTTGGGTGGTGAGCACACAGTGCAATATACAGATGTATTATAAAATTGTACACCTGCAACTTATATGATGTTATTAACCAATGTCATCTCAATAAATTTAATTAAAAAAGAGTGACTTAATAGAACATCCTTATTTTAAAAGGGTTAATCATATAAACTGGTGTTTCATCAAAAAAGGAGGGAGAAAGAAAGTATGGGAAAGGAAGGGGACAGAAGAAGAGGGAAGGGGAGGGAAATGAGGAGAAGGATAGAAGGAAAGAAATTAAGGGAGAGAGGAAGGAAGGGAGGAAGAAAGAAATATTTTAAAAGTTCTTAGCAAAAAAGAGATTTCTGCCATCTTGGCAGTGTCTTTATAGGTTGTTTTATTTTAATCCTTGTGTTTTTTCATATTTTCATAGTTCCTACAGTAGACGAATGATTACTACAAAAATAATCCATAGAATAAAGAAGTTAGGCAAATTCAGCAAAATGTTAATGGTCTTTCAGATGAAGGAAACATAAAATATGTGTCTGTTCAAATGGAAGGGGACATAGGGGCGTGTGTGTATGTGCGTGTGTGTGTGTGTGTGTGTGTGTGTGTGTGTAGAAAGAAAGAAACACAGAGATTATGATTAGAGGCACAACATGGTCTCATCACTGGACCCTGACTCCCAAGAAGGCCGTGCCTCTCTCCTGTGTGAATCCAGACTGTCCAAGTACAACACTGAGAGCTGGTGGGGGTGAGGGAGAGCAGGGCTCTTCAGAAATGCTTGACTAAACAATTGGTGAAAGGAACTAAAGGATGATTGCTTATCATATTCAAATATATGAAGAGAAATGTTAAAATGTTCACTGCAATCTACATTTGTTCATGATTCTCATTTTGCTCCCCTTGGTTCAAAACACAAGTGGTAATTAGACATTGACTATGCAATCAACATCATTATGAGGTTACATAAAATCATGAAACATCACCTGAAACTTTAAGGAATTTGATGTTTACCTGGAAATATACCTCGCAAGGAATAATTAGTAAAGTTGTTTCTTCCAGTTCATCGTGGAACAGAGGGCATTCTAAAATGAAGAGATTAAAACCTTAAAAAGCACACACAGTTTCAACATCTAAGGACATTTTTTCTTTGAAGAGAGAACTATATTCAGACTTTAGGAGTCCTTTGACTTTCAGGGGAGTTCTGTTGGTGAATGGAGCTAATATCCAATGGATTAAGTCAACAGGTAAATATGTATTTCTGGAGTCTGCAATAATCTAACAGGATATTAAGTGTTGGTTTTTATGACCGTGGTTGGAAATCATGACATGCTTTCTCAGTTTCATGAAGCTGGCTGAGTAGGAGGAGAAACGTGAAGTTGATAGTGCTTGTCAGAGCAACCGAACTTGCTCTTTCATGAAGCCACAGGATGGAAGTTTTATTGTTCTGTGTCTTTGACCAGAGTATTAGCTACATGTCAGAGAAAGAAAAGAAATTATATCTTAGAAGTCCTCAGAATTCATAGTCCCAAAGTTATTTGCACAAAAAAGTATTTAAAACTATACAGGATGACAAGAGAGAAGATAACGTTATCTTATGATGAAATGCTAACATTTTAAAACAGGGATAAACGTTCAAGAATGAACATAATATATTTTCCATGTACTCTTTGTCTTCACCATAAATAGACATGAGTTAACGTGTGTTTGAAGATTCATTTCCCTTTTATTGAGCTCACCCAACAAGTTTTTCGTCCAGCATGTCCTGCTTTTATAAACCAAGATCTAATTTGACGTGATTACGTAATTGTGTGGCCATTTGTGCCCTTCCTCCTCTTCCTCCTTTCTACAAAATAGAGGATTTCTGTTTTTCCAGAGCCTTGTAAAATATAATTCACTTAATAGCAATAATAGTTTTCTCACCACAACTAATTCCTCTATTTACTAAATTGTTATTAACGACCTATTAGTTGGAAGCCACTGTGCCAGGTGTTGAGAATAGAAAAATGAGTAAGACACATCCCCTTCTCTGGAGCTTTCAGCCTGAAGGGGGATTCAGACAATTAAACAGATCATTTAAAAAAGACAGTGTGATAAGTACACAGAAATGTGTGGCAGACTGTCAGTTGCCTCTCCCAGCATAATATTTTCCCGGTTTGCATTAGAGACAGAACCCTCTAATTGTACCCAATTAAAAAGCCAACTCTCCAGTCTCCTCTGTAGCTAGATGTGATGAAGTCCTGGCCAATGAGGTACAAACTTAAGTGCTTAGTGAGATTTCCAGGAGGGCTCCTTAAAAGAAGATGACTAAACCAGAAGAAAGGTGCTTTTAGCTCTTGCCTTTCTTAGAAGTCTAATAAAAGAGCTGGATCTACAGCAGCAATCCTGGACTATTAAGTAACCTTGAGAGTACCAGGTGAGAATTCTACTGACTTTGTAGAATCATTGGATTGGCCCTGGTCTCTCGCTAACCTGTTTTATGTGAAAGAATAAATGTTTGTCCGTGTAAGTCACTGTAGTTGAATCTCCGATCTTTGTGGCCAAAAATAATACTGATTGAATAAGACTTTAAGAAAAAACATAAGAGTGGCTCCCCACTCTGTCTTGGTACAAAGAGGTCAGAGATAGTATTCCTGTAGAAGTCACATTTAAACTGAAACTTAGGGATAAATGAAAGAGGAAGATGTGGGAAAGTGGTTAAGGAAGCAGGAATACCATGTGAAAATCTGAATTGTAATGAAAGTACATACAAGGAACTAAAGGAGATCAGCATAACAGGAAGAAAGTGGATTAAGAACCTGGCAGGAGGCAAGTCTGGAAAATCCCACTGATGCTCTATTTTGCAGAGACCATCCTAAACATATTAACAGGTAACTGCAGAGCATAGCGTTGGTCTGGAGTACAGGTATAAATTTGGGAGATACCAATATACAAATGGTTTCTAATGTCTTGGGAAATAAGGAGGTTACCATGGAGAGTGCTTAAAGTTAGCAGACCAAGGACAGAACCCCGAAATCCAATAATTAAAGATCAAATGTAGAGTCCCTACCCCCTGATAAAAATGTACAAAGATATAGTTTTTTAAAAAGAGAGAAAGAATATCAGCATAATTCAGTATCAAAAATTTAAGAAATCACTGTGGCAGAGGGTGGAAGTGAGGTGGGATTTTTTTCCTTTTTGTTTATGAATGGGAAGAATGGATCGTTACTGATGCAAGACTTCAAGGAGAGTAAACAGAACTCTTTGCAGTTTTGCCCTCCTGGAAAGACTGGTGGGTGGACCATTAACTATAATATTTACAAACAGTGAGCCTACGTTTCCTCAGTTTTGTTATTAATAAAATGGAGATAATGACATTTTATAGCTTTGTATGAAGTTTAAGTAAGAGATGGAAAAGGGTGTATAACTAGATAAGGAAACCCTTTAAAACTCATTGAAACTGACATGGAAAATTATCACGTATGCATATAGATCTTAGTTTGTCAACCTCTTGACAATTAGTGGCATATATATTTTATTAAGTTTCAAGAATTTTTGTATTCCTATGCATTGGCTACTACTGCCCAACCCAGACAACATTTCTTTGAAAGGTCCTTGTGCTCTGAGGATTTACCCTGAAGCCTGGCCTGTAGAGCTCCTCCGTGTGTGGCCTTTGCCAAGGCCCTTGAAAGTGGTCCCAACCATGTATTCCCATGCTTACACATTTATGTAAAGTTTGCAAGGTAAGCCAAACTACGATTCAGTAAGACCATGGCCTCTCTCTACTCTGATTTTCCCTCCCAAACATTCCTCTTGTGTAGGTGGAGTCAGAGCTGGGCAGTTTAGAATGAGACTGAGGGAAAGTTGAATTAGAAACACATTGACTTACCCTTTAGTGTGATGTCTAGTAATGTTCTTGTAAGGTGTCCCCTCCAAAAATATACCACAACCCACTGTGCTGATTCACATAGCAACATGTCAGCAAGGTACAGGACCTGAGATTGTATTGTGAGTGACGTGTCCCAGGGCACCCAGCACCAGTGGGGTGTGAGCCATGATGGAACCCGTTTTGAAATATATGGAACCAGCGGCTCGCCTGTGGAAAACTTTACTAGGCATCAGACATGTGGAACTATAACCAGAATATTCAGTTTTGTTGATGTCTAGTCAAAATGGAAATTCTATTCTGTGAAGAGTATCTATAATAATTCAGTGTATGCAACTATAAATTTACCATGTTTTTCTCCTTTTACAATAAGGATTGCAGGAAATTAAATTTACCAAAATTCTTATGCTTATAGAGCACAAATGTATAATAATACCATAAACGGTGAGTATGTCTTTCACAACTAACACAGGAAAGAAAAAGAGGTTTTCTGAAATTTGAGAATCCTGAACAGTTACAGGGCACGGTCAGAGTAAGTTGTGAAGTTGAAAGAAGCTCATTTAATTATTAATAATACAAAGCAAACTTCAACTGTGTTAAAGACTGATAGGCTTTCTATTTTCCCCAGAGAAAAAATATGGAACAAAATCGTTGTCAGATGCAAAGGCAATCAAAAAATATCTAGCGGGAAATAAAAAGATAATGAGAAAAGTATCATACAGGTGTGTCAGACACTTAGTTAATATAAATATTGTGTTGTGTTTCTGATTAGTCCAGCAAGGCCCAGGACCTCTTCTAACAGTGCCCCCACTTGCCATAGAGTGAGGGCTTACTTCTGGGAATTCTGCTCTTTCCATCAATCCCTGTGTCTGTATTTTGTGCCAGTATCACACTGTTTTGATTATTGTAGCTTTGTAGTATAGTTTGAAATCAAGGACTATGACACCTCTAATTTTATTCTTCTTTCTTAAGATTACTTTGGCTCTTCAAGGTCTTTTGTGGTTCCATATGAATTTTAGAATTATTTCTTCTAGTTCTGAGAAGAATGTCATTAGTATTTTGTTAGGAATTGCATTAAATCTGTGGATTGCTTTGAGCAGTATGGTCATTTTAATGATATTAATTCTTTCAGTTCGTGAGCACACTATATCTTCCATTTATTTCTGTTCTTTTCTAATTCTTTATTCAATGTCTTACAGTTTTCAGAGTTCCCCCAAACCATCCCCAAGAAGTCAATAGTTAATGATATCATCAACCTGCTTCTAGTTCCAGATGGTTGGCATGGAGATCAAAGCCGTAATGCCCAAAACATGAAGTTTTGATTGGCTGGCCCTTGGCACCTCTGTGATATATGCAAGAACTGAAAGTAGTGAATTACATTTCAGAGGGTCCCAAATTTGATCCCAGCTTTGCCTTATGTGTATGACCTTAAAAACGGAATTTGATTTTTTCAGGCTTCAATGTGCTTATGAATATGACAGCCTCTTTCATACCTACTGTGCGGATGAAGGTAGCTTATATACACAAAACACATCCTATATTGTAAGGGGTTGTTCAAATGTAAAATCTGATTAATTTTCTTGTTCTGCATCATTGCCAAGGAGCCAAGGACTTACGCTGCTCACGTACCCTTATTCTGGAGATACAAGTGCACACCCTGAACAGGCAGTCAGTGTGCTGCCACTTCACAATGCTATTATTAAAACGTGTGATCGGTGTTTCTTAAGTCGAGAGGTGAGTGTAGTGAGGGAGGAGGTGGAAAAGAATGACCACTGGTGGCAACAGTCTCCTCTGGCTCTGAACTTGAATATTTCATTGAACCAAACAGAAGACCCTCAGGCATCCAGAAGCCACTTATTTAATAGTCTGTGCAGCAGGCAGAACAGCCATGTGTCATTGTGCTCACAAATGTTGGAGAGGTATCAAGCCTTCATTCCTTCTGCCCAGAATCATGTCATGAATGGACTCCCCATAATATTAGTTCCTCATCCCACTATGAATTCCCAGTGATATTCATGCATCCCTTCTTGATGGGCATCTTCCAAGCCTGTCTGAATGTCCATAACTTTAATCCAGCTATGGGCACAAAGATCATTTGGCTTACTTGGGTGTTTTCCCTAAGTGACTGACGACTTCTTAAGTAGCCTTAAGAACCCTGAGATAGTTGCTGCATCTATCTTCTTTCAAGGCTTATGACTTTGGAATGGCTTCTACTGGTCTCGGGGGACAATCTAAGATCAAAATCTCAGTAGCCTTCAAGGACCTGCGTGGTCTCACACACACCTCATCCTCCAGCTTCATCTCCGGCTGCCTTCCCCTCACTCTGCTCTCCATTCCTGCAGCTCTGCTCACAGCTCTTCTCTCTCACTGAGCACGACCCTCACCCTCACTTCACCCAGGCTGCTCTGTACCCCAGATGCTTCCTACCTTCCTTCATGACACTATCTCCCACTCACCCTCTAGACATCAGTGGTACCAAACATCACTATTTTGGAAATGTCTACCCTGGTGACACCCTCCTCCAGATTTGGTTGGGTCTCCCCTTCTAGCCCCCTGTAGACTGAACTACATTGAATTGCTTGTATTGAAGTCATTTAGATCTATAAAACCATCAACGGCAACTGTTACTAATAGTCCCCTGTGCCTCATAGCCCTCATCACAATTGTTATTAGGTAATTACTTGAGTATTTGATTAACATCTGACTTCCTGATGGGTTATCAACTCTGTGAGAGTAGACATCATCTCTAGTACGTCTATTGCTATTCAATGCATAGTAAGTACCACCTAATAACTATTACTGAACACTGTTTACACTATGGCACTGACATACTTTTTTACATTTGTGATATTCCCAGAATGTCATGGAGGAAAGTGCTGTTTAGCCAAATAGGATTTCATTGCTTTATTGTTTTTAAGGCCTCAGGCATTCAACGTCTTTATCTAATGTTTTGTGATGCTATTTGTGGTTCTTTTTTGGTGAAAATACTACATTGTGTCTGAGAAGTACATTCTGGGTGCACCATGATGCTGCTCAGACAACCACAATCTTTTAAATTTCCTCTTCTCCTAAGATAAATTTCAAGCAAAAATTCTCTCTTGAAGAAGAATGGAACTTTTCACAATCTTGTGCCAAGTAAACACTGTCAGATTACAAAGCAAAAGATGTTGCAAAATACTTGAAAATAGTTTATGAAGCAGAAGTTATACAGATGTCATGGAAAGTCTAGTGAAAAACAAGAAAAGACTGTAGCAAAGTTAACTCCTTTCAAGACAGCAAAGGCACGTCAGGTGTGACAAATGCGCGTGAGGACATTGGGAGCTCGAGGCCTCGCTTTCCAGACGGGGAAGCACAGCAGGTCTGCGACCACAGCAGAGGGGCCCTCATTAGACCAATCAAGGACTGCACGTGGCCTGTGCCAGGCCGAGAGCACAGGGGGTGTGCAATTAATTCTGCCCACGCTGCTGATGTTTCAGTCCATTAGTCTGAGTGAATCCTGATCATTTGTATTCCTCTTGGCCCTTCATAAACATATGCCTCACTGTCTGGATCTTCATACTTGTTCCATATTGTAAGATGTCTTCTCAAAGTCTCACAAGCTGAAAAGCCATGCCCACTTTGGAGCAACTGAGATGATGAGGACTTCAACCACTAACTGCTCAGGTTCCTGCTTCCTGTATCTCTCCGTTGGGAAGAACGATGTATGCCTACCCTTGTCTCCATGTTGCTGTAAGCATCCCTTGAAATAATGGTCGCATAAGTGCAGTAAATGCATCCATCAGTACACAAATCTGAGGGGTCCTGTAACCCATTCTCTGAAGAATTTATTTCAGCATTGAAGGGATTGACTGACTTTCATATGGGTATAACACTTAGACTACTGGTGTAATTTCTCTAATGGGAGTTCGATGCTCCAAGTTGCTAGTCCCAGAGTCTTTTCACAGATGGCTGGGGTTTTTTATGAATAACTCACCCATGCTGGTAACTCAGCATTACCCCTAGCCAGAAGTCCTTTACTGGAACAAGATTAGCAAATGATAAAAAAAGATGTCTGTCTTTCCTTGTCTTTCTCTTCTTCCCTCTTCGTGAAAGGTTACTTCTGTGTTTTGTTTTTAAATAACCATTTCCCCATTAAAAACAACTCACGAACCCTTTAAATTAGTCTAAAACTATAGAATTCAAAGATATAAAAATGATAAAAAATAGCCATACCAAAACACAGACCAATAATTGATAAGGTCTGGATGGGGAAAGGGATTATCCACAAAAGAGAAAAAATAAATTATGAGGGATTATAGAACTTTTTTATATTTTGATTTTTATTCATCTAGATCACAAGTCAGCAACCTTTTTCATAAATGGCTGAATGGTGAGCATTTGCACTTTCGTGGACAATACAGTCTTAGGGTGGCCCAAAGCTTCCATCACTGTGAAAAACAGCCCTAGACAACTGGTAAATAAGTGGGCGGGGGTGTGTTCCAATAAAACTTCTATATAAAAGCAGGATGCTGGCAGGGTTTGGCCCACAGGCTGTTTGCTTACTCTGGTGTGGAATGGAAGGCTACTTAACTATTTCAACATTTATTAAATGAATAAGTTTCTCCACTGGTATGCCATGGCACATTTATCACATACTACATCCTTCTTCATAAGTAGGTCTTTTATAAGACTCTTCATTCAACTTCTTTGTTTTTTCTACTCATAAGCTGAGACTATACTGTTTTAGTTACCATAGCTTTATATATTTTCAACATCTGATGAAGTCAGCTGTTCCTCAACTCTTATTTTTTGTAAATCTATACATTCGACTATTACTAAACCGATTAGAATGTCAGAATACAATGATGGGCCTAGAAGCCATTTTCTGAAAAATAGTAGAGATACTTCCGGTGGGAAAAGTGGAAAAGTTGACTTTGATTGTATTAGTTCACAGTCATTTTTGCAGGTTAACATTAATAACTTCCGAGTCAGGGAAGAGAGAGACTGGGCTTAATTGTCTCTCCATTGAAAGAACCTCTATTTCTTCATCTCCTAGTTTAGGGCGGTAGAGTATAAGAGCTTGAAGATGCCCCCTCACTAAAATAGAGTTGCCAGTTTGTATTTCTTGATTTCTTTGTTCTCTAATCCTTACTGGCTCAATAAACACTAAATCAAGCTTTGTTTCTTTGTATATGACAGGATTCATTTATGCCCTTCCACCTTTGTCAAAAATAATTTTAATTATGAAAAAACACATGAACTTACTGTAGAAACGACAAAGACTCCAGAAAGTTATGCAAAAGATAATTCATATTGCCATGACATTGCACTCAGAGATAGCCACTGTTAGGATTTTCGTGTATTTCTTTCCCTTTTGAATACACTTGCACGATGCACGTGTGCGTATGATGCATGTGCAAACAATGTATAGTGAAATCTTCTAACCTGCTTTTTCCTTTGCTACTCTGTCATGTCATTGTTCTATTTTTAAAAATGGGCAGGGTTCCCAGAAATAAATCGATCAACCTGCTTGTCCTTACAAAGTGCACTTCGGGAGTTTCTGTGGACACAAGCCTGTGCCCTCGTCACTGCTTCCTTCTCCGGGCTTTACTTTTTTGTTTTCCTTTCTTTTTTTCTTTCCCAGGAGCTACTTTCTCTCTCTCTCCTCCTTGCTGTGGGGCTGCTTTCTGTCTTCAGTCATTCATTGTGGAGTGTGGGGGAGGTGGAATCGGGTTGCAGGAAAGCATCTTGCCAGCACTGGAGGTTTCCTTCGCTTTGCCATGTGTACCCCCGCGGCATTTCTCTCAGCATCCTCCTGTGCTTTTGCCAAAATTTATGAAGAACGGCTCCACTTTAGAAAGTCACAGTGATACTATTCTCTGAGAGTAGGCATTTAGAAGGAGAGATTCTCTCTTGGAACCTGGTCAAGCATCTGATTGCTGCAGTGCTATAGACTCGATGTCTTGGCTGTTGCTTTCATACTAGGGGGCCACAAAACCAGGTACCTTGAGGACATCTTAAGGGAGAAGTGCCCACATCTGCCCTTTTTGGAAAAAGCATGATATAAGATCTAATTTATTAGCTTCACAGGTTGTATTCATATTTTCAAATTTCAAAATAACTTTTTATTTCACCAGTACTGATACTCTGGCACTGTTAAAATCCACCCCCCCAAAAAAATAATTTTTCTAATTTCAGATTTCCACACAGAAATGGTTTTCTGGCATAAAAAGCTTGTATTTGCACCATATCAAGATGGAACTATGTAGAAGTTTTTCAGGGTTTAAACCTCAGAAAAGAACTAAAGATATGAAGCTGCACTTAAACAGAACAGAAATGACAGACTCAGAGACGTAGGCACCTAGGATGGAAAGCCAGAGGCAACATGCTATGAAGATAGGGGAGATTGAAAAGTTGCAATTCAGAGAAAAATGAACGTGGGTGAGGGAGAAGGAGAAAGACTGGGTTGGCCTGCTCTGGTTAATGGGATTATTTTTAAGTGTTTTTGTTGGTGTTAGTAAGATATTTTTTCTTTTCCTAAGTGAGTTTGTAAATCAAGGACTGAATAGGAGAGGAAACCAAAGAGTAAGTAATGTATTATTAAAACAAGTTCAGAGGAGAGTTTTTCATGTAAGTTTAAACACATGGTTTTGCATAATCATGCACATTTGAGAATGGAAAAAAATTAAGTGGCAGATAATGTATCCGAGCAACAGTGGTAGCAGATGGAGTGTTACGTGAGCAAATGATATTTTGGGGAGCTGAGAGCATGATGCTTGTCTTCAATAATATGAATGGCAGTCCAACCAAAGGCTTGCAGAAGGAAGAACTGGGACTTGTGTATGTGTGCTACATATATTTTTGTTCAACAGAAGCAAATATTTTCAGCATATTATTGCATTACTCTCATTACTGTTAAGGCTGTAAATACTAAACACTGCCCAACAAGGAAATGGGAGGCTTTGTGGAGTAGTGAGATTCCCTGCATTGGACTTGTTTACTCAAGGTCGCTAAACACCAGAGAGTGATGCCCCAGGAAGCCTCCTGGGTCCCTTCCAATGCCAGCATTCTGGGATTGGGTGATATTTGGATTGAGTTTTGACATTGAATTCTTACTCTAGTAGGGTCATTTCTCAAAAGAAGGACTCAACAAATTATAGTACCAATTTTGATAAAGACTGATATTTGTCTACCCACTACCTATTCTCCCCAGATTTTTGCTAACCAAAACTCAACTTTACCGGGCAACATTGTGCCCAGGTTAAACACAGCATTCCTCAAGGTCTTCTGCAGACAGGGATGGTCAAGTGGCTAGCTTCCAGCCAAAGAGATGTAAATGGGAGTTGGAAGGAGCTTCTGGATTTCCTGGAGAAGGGAGATGGGGTATGTGGACGTGGAACTTGCTCTTTCACTTCCTCCCATTCTCCTTTTCCTCATCTGGACGAGGATCCCTGACTGCATCCATGAAGCAACTTTAAAGATAAAGCCTCAAGTTAAGATTAGTAGTGCAGAATATTAACAGGACTTGGTTTCAGGGTTCACTGTGGAGGTGCCGTACCACCCGAAGACTGCCTCCAGACTTCTCATTCTGTTAGAAAAATTAAAACTGCGATTTGTTTCAGCCCCTGTTTTAAGCCTCTGTTACTTGCAGCTGAACACAACGCATCAATGAGGTTGAGATATTGTTCAGCAAAAATTATGATGCTCCGGGGTGGCAACTTTCAAGCCAGGCTCTGCTGCCTCCTGACTGTTACCACATTGTCTGATCTTCCTCATCTGACTCACTGATGGAAACTAAACAGTCAGAATCTCGATTTCAGAATTTTACGTAAATAGTTTAGAGAACAAAACAGAAAGGAAATGACTATGGGTAGGTTCAACCTTTGGTGCCCAAACACAGCTGTGCTATTGGGTATGTATAACCTTTACCAAATTCCTATACAAATCTGTGTGAAGAGCTGGGAGTAGGGGAGGATGATGAAGAGAGGGGGAAAAACTAACCGTCTAAAAAGTTTTGAAAGATTGAATGTAGGTGAAAGGTGGCTCATTATTTTTCACCACCATCATCTACGTTTAAATTTGGGGAGGACACTCCCCTTTCTACATTTACTTCCTATCAGAATGGCAAGAAAGACACTGCCTCAGGGCAATATGGATTATCTGCTACCAGAAGTGAAGTTTCAGTCACTCAAACCCTGGTGTCATTTACATTGTTTTTACTGGGAAAGGTCAGGTGTCAGCAGGGACCATAAGCAAAGAAAAACCCATCCCCTGGAAGCACAAGTGTAAAGGGAAGAGGGAGGCAAGTGACAGCAGGTCTCTGCGCTGTCTCACTTTCAGGGGGAGCAGACCACTGCATCCTGAGGCTTTTTGGCAAAAAGGAAGCTGAAGGACAAACATCTGAAGGAGAAATTAATCTCTGCGAGTAGGTGACAAACCATGATAAGCCCTCGGGGTCCACGTCAGGGTAGCACAGATGTTAGTGTGAGAACTATTACTCGATTCTAGGGAAGTGGGGAGAAGGGCAGAGGAGCGGGAAGAAGGCAAAGAAAAACAAAGCAACAAAACATAGAGTCATCTTTGCTTCGAAGCTGATTTTTTAAGGGCCATATTTCCTGCAAAGTACAAAACATTAAATTACACCCATAGGGCAAAGACGTGGTAAAACTGGGATTTTCATCTGTTGATTTTGACTGGGTACATTTGTTCAGCCAATTTGAAGAGTAATTTGACAATATGATCTAAGTGCCATTAAACATGCACATCCATTTATCCAGTGATCTGGCTTTTAGACGTGTATCTAAAAGAAATAACTCAAAAATATATTTCTTAAAAGTTGTATGTATACCCAAGGGGTTTATTTCCATTTTTCTTCATAGAGAAAAATGAGGGCCCAATGTCTGACACTGAGATAATATTAATTCAGTGTATGCAAATTTAATGGGATGCTGTGCAACACTGAAAATTAAAATATTTAAGATAAGAAAATATGGAAAATGCTTATAAATAATGCATAACTAAATCAATTCTATGACTTCAAATATGTAATTATTACAACTACATGTAGGTAAGAAAAAAAGACCTTTAAGAAAAAGCATTTATCTTATGAAATACTGGTAACGTTTTTTCCTCACTTTAAAGTACTGGTATTGTTGCCGTAACAGGCATACAAATATTTTTATTTTAAGTGAAGTCAAGCAAAGGGCTAAAAGGAATTCTGGAACCTAACAATGTAGACATCAACCAGTCTGAATGTCTCATTTTATGGATGACAAGTTGAATCTAAACCGTATGTGAAATAGAACAGGCTCATTCCACTGGAAACAGTAAGAAATACCCATTTTTCCCAAGTCCATATTAGAAGTATTGTCCCTTCCCAGGGGCCAATAGTAAACAACATCACAAAAAGATGTGATAGTGTGACCGGAGCTGTTGCTCTGAAAACCCCTGGTTTCCTTGCTTTCAGCTGCTTCTTCCCATGACACGATGTTCCTCTACATTAACCACATCACATAATGAATAGAGAATCAAAACCTCTCCTTAAGGAGGTAGAGGGGAGCAGTTATTTTTAGAGCGACCCAAGAGTTTCAGAAACGTCATTCTCCTCCTCTAGCACCTGTCTGTGACATTTGGGTTCCAGTGTTATTTGAAGAAGAACAATGACTATGAAGTCTTTTGGAAAGCAAAATAAAGCCAAATAAAATGAGTGATTTTGTTCTTCTGCCTCCCAACATCCCACCTAGAAGGCTTTCTTTACATGCAGTACTTTTTCCCCAGTTTCTCTAGTACCCTTCCAGAGAGGATGGCTATAGTTCTGGGGGGACAGAAACGATGTGTATCACGTGGCTGAAGTACTATTGTTGTATCACACACAGGCTGTAAGGCAAAGTGAGGAGGCGGCCGGGCGGATCTCTGTAAGGTAGGGAAAGCAGAAGCAGGCATCTTCTGGGAAGAATGAGTGTCCCCAGTGCTCCAGTGGGACTGGGACGTGGAACTCTTGGTGTGAGGGGGAGTTGGAATTCAAGCTTGGAGTTAGGAGAAAGGGCGGTAGGACAGTTGTCTCTGGGACTGCATCATTTTTCAAGGACAGTATGCCAAATCCTATTCTCGAAAGACTTGAGTGTGTTGACTACTGCATAATAGCCTTAGATTGCTTACTTTGTTGTTATCAGTAAAGCTCTCTGGAAACCAAGCCTGGTGCAGCCATGGTAAGAAGAGGAGGGTTTCAGAAGGGGAAACAGTGGGGTTGGGCCGGGGGTGATGGGAATCTTCTGGTGTGTTGGTGTGTTGACCTCCCGCAGCAGAGTGAGGTGAATGGATCGACTGCCTCCAAATCTCCGGAATTTCTTCTAAAACTCTTCTCTCTAGTTTTTCAGCTACAGTTCATTAAAACAACAACAACAACAACTCTTCCTTGTAGCCCTTACTGCTTATTTTCTTCTCATATTTTGGTCTCTTGGTGTCAAGAGCTGTGCCTCACACTGCATCAAGGAACAGCTTCTCCTCCATTGTAGGAAAGTCCCCGCCACAGGGACAGGACCTCCGCAGGCCGGTTAGGCACACAGTAGCTGCCAGCCAGTCCTGAAGGACAAGGCTCTACTCATTGTCCCCTTCACTGTTTCACAGACATGCTACCCCCCTGTGAACTTCATTCGTGTTTCCAAGAATAAAACATGTCTACTTTCAAATTTGCATCTTAAGGTTTAGCAAGCTAACTCTAGAAATTATTTTGTGAGATCATCTCAATGGTTTGTTCACATTATTTATCTTTGATTTCTTTTCAAAAAGGACATTTGAAAGCTTACAAGAACGGATAGAGCAACAAAGCTATAACATAAAATAGAAGACCAAAATTAGAGATAAAACTTATTATTCTGAAATATAAACCTATCTGTTAGTGTGGGTTTTACCTTTGCCTGTGAGCTTCCTAGGACTCAGAGCAAAAACGAAAACATGGTATATGCTGTGGCTCTTTTCACACGTGGCTCTGGCCTCTGTCTTTCATCTGCCCTGCATGTTTTCTCATGCTCTCCTTCGAATAATAGCACTGTTTCCTTTGGGGGCTGTTCTCCTGGGGCTCTCAGTCAGCATGCCCCATTGCTTACCCTTATGCACCATACCCTGTCCCCTTGACAATGCTTATCCAGAGGTGGGTATCTGTCCATCAAGAGTCACTATCAATGAGAATCCTCCCAGGGGTTGCTATGCAGACTTCAGGGGAGTTTATTCTCCACTGAAAATGCTAAGCTGGACAAATATAAATCAGGAGTGGCTACTGGCCATCTTACCTGCCCTGAGGAACAGGCTTGTCTCCAGGGAAAGGAAAGAAAACTTAACTAAGCAGAGGAAACAAGCCAAAGGAGAGAGAGCAAGTTCTGTGTGCCGAGTCCTGGCTCCTGTCCTTGAGCCCTGAAGCCTGGTTGCTATAGCTCTCACATTGTGTCCATAACCCAAGAATCCTTCCCAGCAATGAGAGCGAGGAGATCCCCTCCTTCGATTAGTAAGTCTGAGTAGAGCTCTGCCGCTTAAAACAGAATAAAAACCTAATTAATACATCTTTCATTATTGGAAAGGAATCAAAATATCAATTTAACAAGGAGCCCATTTTATTTTCTAAAATTAAGTTTGAAAGAATGTTCTCATATGGGACTTAATAGCACACACTGAGTGATGTAATGGACAATGCCCTCAACCACACTTTTACAGTAAATGCAGCAGTGAACTTCATGCAGTGGTTTCTAGTCTATATCTTGAGTAAAAGCCAATGGCATAGCATTACAGCAAAACCGAGGTAAAGCAATTCTGTAAGAATTAGCCCACTGCACACAGTGTGTTCAACATTCTGTGGTCCAACTTTACCCCAGGATAGGGCTTCCAGAAGGAAAGAACACTTTACAACTTTGACAGTCTTCTTCAGGTCTTCCCTTCCTTCCCCTAACTTACCCAACCCTCTGATAAGGGCTGAATAACAAATATTTTTAGGTTCTACTTTACAACCAAGACTGATATTCTCTGTTCCTGGGTGAGAAATGGGTCTAAATGTTTTGAAGACTAGGTGAAATTAGAAGAACTAAACAGTGCAGTACCTTTCCATCCCATAAGACCATTGTGCCTCTGCAGGGACGTGTCCCATGACGCCTTGGGGCGCGGAAAAGGTGTCTAGATTGAATTTGCAGCAGCACTAAAGTGAGTTATTAGTTAGATATACAGTCAGAGAGCAGAATGGTTTTGATGAGGAATTTTTTCTAAGTCAGAATTTGTAGTCACCCACTGAGATATAGAAATGCCACAGAGGAATTTGGCTTCCCATTTTTCTGTTCAAGGTCAAAGAGTTTAAAATGTTCATTTCCTTTCTTCCCTCCTTCTCAGTGTCACCTCGTCTCAACCCAGGTATTTATGACTAATATCAAGCCAGTCTTTCTGAAAGAAATCAGTACAAATCCTGTCTTGAAGTTACCTCTCATCGCATCCGGTTTTGGTTACCATTGCATTCCCACTGCCTGGCATGACGCCTACAACAAACTCTCAATATTTGCTGAGCCAATTCATTTGTTAATTATTCAAGTGATTGAATCTGACTCTTATTTTAAAAGAAGCATTCTGAATATGTCCTGGAGATTGGATTGGACAGAAACAGAACTGGAGGTAGGGGTCCAGGTAAAAGTCCCTCATGGACAATCCATACAAGGGGCCCGTGGGGCTTGGATTAAAGCAGTGACAGTGGAAACAGAGAGAAGTGAGCCAACGTGAGAGAGATTTAGGAGGTTGATGAGAGGGAGTGAGAAAAGAGAAAAGGAGTGAACAGGGCCAGCTATACAGGTTGCGGGGCCCAGCACCAAGGGAAAAGACCGGGACCCTTGTTTACAAATTACTAAGAATTTCAAGATGGTGATAGAGCATGAAACGAAGCTCTGTGAGTCCCGTGAGGCTGGCTCTGCGAATGAAACCGCCGCTGTTCACCACGGCAGGAGCACGTTCACGTATCCCCGGAGTGCCTACCAGGTGACAGGCACTGTGGCTGGCATTTCATTTTAGCTGAAAGCAACAACAGAGCATTCGGGCGAAAGCTCAGATGAAGGAGAAACAAAGCAGAGCTCTACTTTGTGCCACCTGCCAGTGTTTTCATAGTATGTATGAGATCACGCTTGTTTGCCCTGATTCTTGAGGGACTACTTGCTTATGGATTCTGAGGAGTTTCAACAGTTGAAACCATATCATTACTCCTTTTCAATGTAGCATGTAGCTGTTTGCCATCCACGGAGTCAAAAAAAAAAAGCCAATGAAAGATCAATAAAATCTCCAAACATTCTTAAGTTCTTCTTGATTTTTTTTTCATGTAAAGCAAAAGAGATTATGAGATAACACTGGTCAATAGAAAACAGTAGGAATGCCTTAAAACCACTGGACTCTTAGAGAAGCTACTGCTCTGAGATACGCAGACTTGCAAACGGTGAGGATCACCACGCACTTTCTATTAGGCTTTAGCCCTTGATGGTTCATTCCCTGGATAAAACTATATTACAGTCATGAATTGGATCCACCCTCCTGCCCCAATAGTAAAAAAATACAACTATTTGCTGAGCCGAAGTGATAAACTAGCGACACACTGACATTTTGAAGGGGCTATTTTATCAAAATAAAAAAGAGGCATGCCAAAAAGACAATTTGAAAACTCTTCTAAGAGGAGTATTTGCACATGATTGATTTAACAAATTTTGATTCGGCGTTTAGCGAGCTCCAAACAGACGTCATCCATCGTGCCAGATGCTTCTGCGTGTGCCGAGTTAACTTCTCGCTGTAAGGTTAACATAGCCTGTATCACTGCTAGCTAGCAATCCACCCTTTTACATGAGGGAAATGTAGGCTGTGAGTGGTAAGGTGGTTTGCCCAGGACTGTGTAAACATGTTCCAATATCTCACATATTCAAAAACACAAAGGAAACAAAAGAAAAACCCCTCTTCACTCATTTGGGCTGCTATAATAAAATGCCAAAGACTATGTGGCTTATAAACCACATACATTTACTTCTCATAATTTTGGAAGCAGGGAAGTCCCAGATCAGAGTGCCAGCAGATGTGGCCTCTGGTGAGGAGAGCCTGCTTTCTCACAGGTGGCACGTCTCACCGTGGAAGGGCCAAGGGAGCTGCCTGGGGCCTCTTGTGTAAAGGCCCTAATCTCATTCAGAAGAGCTGCACCCTCGTGACCTAATCACGTCCTAATAACATCACCTTGGCTATTAGGGGTTTCTTTTTCAATTGTTTTAAATTTTTTATTGTATTTTTTCCATTACCATTTATCCCCTGTATACCCTCTTCTTCCTCTACCTACCTGCTTTCCCCAGCAATCACCGCACTGTTGTCCGTGCCCACAAATTCTTTTTCTTTTTTGCTCAATCCCTTCCCTCACTTCCCTCCCCACCCCAGAGTTGTTATTCTGCTCTGTCTATAAGTCTGTCTCTATTTTTCGTGTTAGTTAAGTTTGTTTATTAGATTCCATATATGAGTGAAATCATATAGTACTTGTCTTTCTCTGACTGGCTTATTTAATTTAGCATAATGTTCTCCAGGTGCATCCATACTGTCACAAAGGGTGAAACTTTCCTCTTTTTTATGACCAAATAGTATTCCATTGTGTACATGTACCACTGCTAGTTTACCTACTATCTACTGATGGGCACTTGGGCTGTTCCACATCTTGGCTATTGTAAATAATGCTGCAATGGACATGGGGGTGCACATATTCTTTCAAATTAGTATTTCAGATTTCTTCAGATAAACTCCCCAAAGTGGGAGCACTGGGTCAAAAGGCAGTTCCCTTTTTAATTTTTTGAGGTATCTCCATACTGTTTTCCACAGTGGCTGCACCAGTCTGCATTCCCACCAACAGTGCACTAGGGGTCCCTTTTCTCCACATCCTCACTAGCACTTGTTGTTTTTTGATTTGTTGGCTATTGGGTTTTAACAAATGAATTTTAGGAGGACACAAATGTTCAGATTGTAGTACCCTCCCTTGATGTACTGCTACTCTCAATTGTTCCTTTTCACAATGAAACTTTCTTGAAAAAGTTGTTTGTCACCATTTCCACTTACTTACCCCAATCCATTCTTGGAATGCTTCCTTCCTTACCTCTTACTTTTTACCTTACCTTTTTCACATTGCCAAATTTGAACAGTCGTGTCTCTGTTCTTGTTTTATCATGTCTCTGGGCAGTATTCAATGCAGTTGACCATTCTCTGCAGCTTGAAACAGTTTCTTATTTTGTGATCAAGTATCATATCTCTTTTCCTCTTACCATTTATTCTTTTTGATTTTTCCTTTTTCACCTCTAACTTGATCCTGCTTGAGGAGTTCTTCGTTGGTTCTTCCTTCACTGCTTGACCAGTAAAAGTGGAGTGTTTCCAGAAATCTTTTTCTACACACTCTCTCCAGGTGACCCCTCCTGTTCCCCCGAACTTCAAGACTTGACTACCTAACTGCCATATTGATTTATTCACATAAATGTCTGAGAGATCTCTCAAACGTTACACTAACAGAGTCCTGATTTCTCTCCTTCAATCCTGGTCACCTCTCTCAGTCTCCTGTCCCTTAGTAAAGCAGCACCACTATCCAACCAAGAACCTCCAGCCAAAAATCTGAGAATCATTTTATCTTATCTCCTCATCTCCATATTAAGCAGACCAGCATGCCCTGTCACCTCTACCTCTAAACAGCCCAAGTCTGTTCATTTTTATCCATAGCCACTTCTGCCACCCAACCTGAAACTGCAGTCACATCCTGCCTGGGCTGCCCGATGGTCTAACTGAAGTTCATTTCCAGTGCAGAGCCTCTACATTAACCATTTTTTCTACTCCAAATATTCTTTCCTGGTTTAGAAAGACTGGTCTTTTCTTGTAATCCTCTGACAATCTCTTCTACCTTAGCCAA
>PVKM010012325.1:0-31850 GCA_004027735.1 Carollia perspicillata | reverse complement strand
GAGAAGGGAGTCCCACAGTGTTATTTCATTATAATGATATTATAATGAATCAGGGGTAGGGCGCAGGCGCATTCTATGATTCAGAGTTATCTCAGAAAACAGGAACAACCCATCTTAGGGGTCTTTGTCATGTATAGATGTTTTCTACCTCAGCCCTGCGGGGCCTCTGGAGCTTCCTTCCTGACTACCTCCTGCCTCAATAGGCCTCGTATTTATTGGTGGCCCTGTTGGCAGTCCGAGCCCTGTGAGGGGCTGTGCTTCTTTCTCCCAGAGCAAGGCCAGAACTGGGCTCCGGGTAAGACAGAACTGAAGGTGGGGCGAGCAGGGTCCCACTAACAGCTGTGCTAGTTTCTGCCCCTGTTTTGGGGCACTTAGGACGTCACTCCAATTTTCCAATACCCCCTGCTTCTTTCACAACAGGGCTGGAGGGAAAACTCCAAGTGATTGCTTTTCTAGGAAAAGCCTGTCCAAGCAAACATCCTCATGCTTATGTGGGATGTTGAAACATAAAAGATCAGCCTGGCTGGGTAGCTCAGGTGGTTAGAGCGACATCCCAATACGCTGAGGTTGCAGGTTTGATCTCTAGTCAGGACACATACAAGAATAAAGCAACAAGCTCTGGCTGGTGTGGCTCAGTGGATTGAGTGCTGGCTTGTTAATCAAAGGGCTGCCAGTTCAATTCCCAGTCAGGGCACATGCCCAAGTTGCAGGCCAGGACCCCAGTGGGGGGTGCACGAGAGGCAACCACGCATTAATGTTTTCTCTCCCTCTTTCTCCCTCCCTTCCCCCTCTCTAAAAATAAATAAGTAAAATCTTTTTTAAAAAGAATAAAACAATGAATCCATAGCTGGGTGGAACGACAAAGCAATGTTTCTCCCTCCCTTCCTCTCTCTCTTTAAAATTAAATATATATATTCACACATAAAAGATCAAGGCTTTTAAAAAGCAGCAAAACGTAGTCCTAGGGGTGGGGTTTTGATTTAGCTCCCGTGGAAAAGCTGGGTCTGACCCCAGGGGCAAGCCCGGGGGTGTGCTTGGGGTGTGTGTTTCTGAGCAGGGGCGATGGAGTGTCAGGGGCTGGTTGGAGCCTCCAGCGGGAAGAGATAGGGAGGGACAGGACCCCAGACAGGATCCACACCCAGGAAGCAGCAGTTAAACGGGGGAAGGGGTGGGCAGCAGAGCCAGGACCCCAGAGTCAGGGAAGCTGCCAGACAGGTGTTTCCAAAGTGTGTTTGCATCCTGGGTGATCAGAGGCTGAGCCTCCCATTTCGGTGGATTGGGCTGGGGTGGGGAAGGACTGTCTTTGGTCCCAAGGGCTTCTCTTGGGTCTCCTTTAGGGCACTGTAATGCTGGCTGGTCTCAAAGGCGGGATCCACAGCAAACCAGTTTGCATCTGCCCTGTGGGATGGAGGAGCCCAGTGCGGGGCACCTGGGTGGTCCTTCCCACACTGGGCACCTCAGAACTCAGGGCTGCGGGACCTCAAGAGGCCAAACAGGGTGGGAGGACCCTTCGGAGGGTGAGGAGCCAGAGCAGGTGAGACGTAGGAAGGCACGGATGGTGAGGTGGCCTTGGGGCTCCTGGGATTGACACTGGAGTCTGCCCATCACCAACACCCTGTCCATCACCTGACCCCCCTTCTCCTTTTCTGCAGTCCACCCGACCGGACCCCGGGGAAGGTGGGGCTGTCCTCGGAGCTGCAAAAATCTTGGTGTCACGTGCCCTATCGGCACCTCAGCAAACTTATCTGCTGCTTCAGCTTTTCTCAGGTGCTGAGAGCAGGGACCTGGGAGCTCAGGGGCAGCTCCTGGTGCAAAGGTGCACAGTGCCCTCCCCCGGCAGGCCACCACACCCCCTCCCTTGCCTCACAGCCTTGACCTGGGCAAGGGGAAAGAGCACCCTCTCTTTGGAATCCAAGAAAACTGAGTTTAAATCCAAGCTCTACCACTGCTGCATGACACTGCAAGGTGCTTCACTTCTGGGCCTCAGTTTTCTTAATCTGTCGGATGGGCACAGCAGGCCTGCCCGGTCTGCTCACAGGGTCGGGGCGCCAGGTACAGAAGACAATGTAAATAAGAAAAACATAAGCTCACAGCGAGTGCTGCCTCCCCAGCCTTCTCCAGAGCTGGATACCACCCGCAGACACATTTTGCTAGAAACTCTAGCAGACAAAAAAAAAATTTTTTTTAATTTTTGGCCAAGATTTAAAAACTGGATTTTTACAGAAGATTTTGAATTTACTTCTGCATCTGACAACGCTAGTACATACCCCCAGCAGTCAGGTCCCCATAGCCCTCTGCATGCCCAGGGATGTCCCCATCCCTTAGGTCAAAGGTCAGGTGCTATCTGTCACATGGCTTGCTTCGCTCCGTACACTAGCCATCCGGCCCCTGTAGGTGTCTGAGTTTGTAACCCATGCGCTATGTGCATAGGAAGTACAGTATTGTCACTGTCCCTCTGGTCATCTCAAGCTTGGCACCCCTCCTGGTGGAGTAACAGCCCTCCCTCCTTCCCGCTGCCCCCTCCAGCCCTGTGTGTGCCCACCCACCTGGCAGCAAGCAGCAGCTCTGGAGGTGGGGGACCTTTAAGAAAGCTGCTGGCCCTGGGTCCCTGCAGAAGAGAGGCTGTTCATCCACTCCCACGGCCGTTGCACTTTCCTGTCCTGACAGACAAGGGCTGCTTGGGTGAAGAAGCCCCAGGGCTGGAGACTGTGGAGGCTCCTGATGTGCTCTGCCCCAGCTGGGTGGAGTGGGCCCGCCCCCTGACTCGGGGGGACGCCCTGCCCCACAGCGCCCTCTCTGTCCTCCCCCCACCCCACTCAGTCTCTGATGAGCCTGGTTGAATGACAAGACTGCCAGGTTCCAGGGCAGCAGCCCTGGCAGGAGCCTGGCCTCAGACGAGGCCCCCGTGGGGAGCATGTGCCCCCCTCAGTGCCTCCAGGGAGCCCTTGGATGTGGGGGTTGGGCTCTGACTGAAGCAGGAGGAGGCCAGGAAAGCCCACGCTGGCTTTTCTTCTTTGCGATATGTCCCCTCCCCAGCAGGACAGGGGGTCCTCATGGGCAGTGTCCCTGGGGAGCCTGCTGAGTCCTGATTCCCGGACATCAATCCCTCAGCCTGCTGGTGGTCCCTTTGAAAGCTTTCACGCTGCTGAGTACCTGGGCCTGCGAGGGGAGGGGCTGCTGGCCGGGCCATTCCTGGCCCAGATGCAGGCGCCTGGCTGTTTCCCAGGACACCTGCCTCGTCTAGGTATGGACCCACGCCTGGCTCTCTCCGACCCACCAGCTCAGGCGGGCAGCTGCAGCCTCCCTCCAGGAATGCCACCTGGATCTTAGAATTTTGGGGCTGGTGTCTGCATCCCCCACTACTGTTCTGTGTGACTGCAGGTGAGCAGGCCTGCCCCTCTGGTCTGCTCACTTCCGAAGCCTAGAACTTCCGAAGCCTAGAACGATCTGAGGAAAGGACTTTGGGGAGGGTGCTGGGACAAAGGTCATGCAGAGAGGGCTGTTGTGAGGATGGAAGTATGATGACAGAGGCTGAGGGCCAGATGTCCCGAGTTCAAATCCCAGTTTCGCCCCTTGGCACCTTCGCCACCTTGGGGACAATAACGGAAGATTAAATGGCAGCATGCCCGAGAAGCAACTGGCAAGGCAGTGAGTGCTCAGAAAAGGCTTAGCAACTGTTACTATTGACACAGAAATGGCACAGACCCTGCAAAATGGCAAATAGAGGCCTCCTGGGTCAAGGTGTCAGCTGACCTAGGATTCCTATGGGTAGAGACAGGATTTCCAGGAGGGTGGGGACCTGACTTTGGGCCACCTGAGCACATGCCACCCCTGAGCAAGGCAGGCTGACAGGGAGGAGGCAGGGGCGAGCTCCGGCTGGTGCTGCTGCTGTGGGACCCCTGGCAGGGTGGGCGCGGTGAGCTGCCCTCTCCCGAGGTGAGTCTTCTCATGAGGGACACACGGCAGGGACACAGGTCCTTCCACCCAAACCCATACAAGGCCTTGGGCCTGTGCTCACAACTCAGATCACGGGGACGTGGGGGCTTCACCTTCTCCAAGGAGGGGCAGGGATGAGGGGGAAAACAGGGAGCTATTTCAAGAAGGTGTCGAAGGCTGGGGCACTAAAATTAGACCCTTGGTTCCTAAAAAGACATTGGCGCCAACCAAGGCCCTGGAGAGGGGCTCTTCAGCCCGGAATGCGACCGCAGGAAGGGCTCCCGCGGGCCTGGGCAATGAGGTCAGCCTGCAGGTCCAATGGGACTGCCCACCGGCCGGTGGTCATGGGCACGTCTCCCCCAGCCGCCCGCCTGCAGAATTTGGAGCTGGTTCCAACCGCTTCCTGTCTGCGCCAAGTGCGCGGGGAAGATGAGCGGCCAGAGCCGCCCATTCTTGGTGCTGTCTGACCTTCCTGTCTGCTGCGCTTTTCCTTTTTTGACTGTGTCTTTGCCACCCCACTTGCTGCTGCATTCTGGGGGGGGGGGTGGCTCACAAGAAGCAGACACCTTGAAGCCTGGCACTCCCGTTGCGAGGCCAGGTGTCTCAGCCCAGCTGGGCCTAGGCTTCCCTGCCCCGGCTCTGCAGCCTGGGTCCTGGACACTCTCACAGACCAGAGTGGCCAAGCAGGTGGGCTGGGATCCACTCTCAGGGAACCTGCTAGGGGGCTGGAAGTACGAGTAGGAGAAAGCCATGTGGAAATGATGTGCATGTCTTCCCCAAAGCTTGGCACACACAGGCCCCTCTGGACACCCAGACCGTCTCCCTGGGAGTCCTTCAGATGTGAGGACTGATTGACTCGGAGCCTTTGGGGGCTCAGCCTGTGGGGGCTCAGAGTCTGGCCTGAGGTTCTCTCACCCTGGTGCCTGCTTGGAAAACATGTGAAACATTCGGAAAAGAGCTGCACAGTTGCTGAACCACATCCACCTCGGCTTTCCCTGGATCTCTCGGAAAGGAGAGAGAGAAAAAAACGTCAATGTGAGAGAGAAACATTGGCTGGTTGCCTCTGGTACATACCCTGACCGGGGACTGAATCCACAACCTAGGTGTGACCGTGGATCGAACCAGCAAAGTTCTGGTGTACAGACAATGCCCCACCCGGTCAGGGGCCCCTTGCCTGGTTTTCAACGCCTGCCCATTTCATGCCCAGACCACCTGGTTTGAACTTTATGGTACACGGTCATGCTGTCAAGTCAGCATATGTTCATATAGGATCATCTCTAAGACTAGTTAGTAATTTAGTAATTGAGTAGCTTAATAATTTAAGTCAAAGAGTAGAAATGTACACAACACTGGATGCCTGGTACTATCAGGCAGACGCGTGTGCTGGGTGTGGGTGGGCTGTCCCAGCCGCTAGAAGGGGAGTAGGGCCCCTGGGGTAGGGCTCCCAAGGGGTACAACCCATTCAAAAGTTTGACTCCTTTTTTATTATTATGAGCATGTGTTACTTTTTTTGCAAAAAGCAGAATTAAAGAAAACAAAAGGCCAGGCATCCACCACCTGCCCTTCCCCTCGCCAGCACGCTCAGGTTTTTGTTATATGTCTTAGGGCTTCCTCTTTGTTACTTTTCTGTTACTTGTTGCTGGGTTTTGGAGGGAAACTGTGAGAGCTGGCCTTTGTAATTAACAACATAACAAAGCAAAATATAACAAAAAGTATATTGGTCTTTCCCCCCTTCCGGACTACGAATTCTGCTAGGACACAGACACTTTGGGGTCCTCTTAGCCCAACAGAGTGTCAGGCTCACCGTCAGGGTCAGCAGATGTTTGCCGAGGCCCGGGGAGTGGAGAGGAGGAAGGCCAGCCTGCCTCTCAGAAGCAGGCCTGCACATTCGCTCAGGGGCGCCCGTCCTTGGCAGCCCTCCCCTCTTTTCTGGGAATTTTCCTAGGTGTCCTACCAGGAAGCAAACGTGGTCCATTTTGGAACAGATTCCGGTGAATTGGTAGCAGGAGCCCTGGGCGTGGCCAGCGCTGCCTGCGGGGGCGGTGCATCGGCCGTCCCTCGTGACGGCAGCGGAGGTGCGCTCACCGCACTGGCACGGCTGGAGCATCCCTGGAATGCGGCGGGGCTGCTGACAGCACTTCACGCTCTGAGTGTGACCACCCATGTGACTTCCTCAGGGACCCGTGGAGGAGAGTGTGCGCGTGGGCCCCTGCCCCCTGTCCTGCATCTGCAAGGTCCCCAGAGCCCCAGCCCTGGGAACAGAGCAGGGCGCTGAACAACGGCCGGAGGGCACCGGGAGACGAAATCTAATGGGAATTGATCAGAGTCCCCGCAACCGTCACTGTCGTCATAACAGCTGGGTTTTGAGGGTTACCAGGGGCCAGGAAGTGTGCAGAGCAGTTTAGAGGCACCGTCTCCCTCGGCCGTCACGAGGGCCCGGTGGGGTAGACACCATTGCTGTGCCCACTCTAGAGACCGGGAAACCTGAGGCCGGAGGTCCCTGAGTGATTCTCCCAAGAAAGGACAGCTGGTGGGGGAGGAGCCGAGGCCTGTTCAGACTTCCCGAGTCCAGGTTCTATCCCTAACACATCATCTCCTGGTTCCCACCAACCACGAGGCCCAGACTACTTATTCCTTAAGGAAAAAAACCTCCCTCCCCACAGCCTGGGATGGTGCTTACTGCTGGTACTGACCAAATGGGGTATTGAGCAGTATCATTTCAGGTGCTATGAGCAGCAACCCACCGACGCTTCTGGCAGCCGAAGCCCACTTCTAGGGACCTGCTCAGTGCAGGGTGGCTGCGGGAACCCGGTCAGAGGCTGTCCGGAGTTGGGCAGGTCTGAGCCTCGCCCAGAGCCCACCCCTAGCGGCCGTGGGACTGGGTGGGTCTGCCAGGGCTATGGTACAAAGGACCACTGCCGGGCAGCTTAAATGGCAGGAACTTCTTGCCTCATAGTCCTGGGGGCTAGAATTCCAAGATCACGGTGCCAGCAGGCTTGGTTCCTTCTGGACTGAGAGGGAGACTCCGGTGTGTCTCTCCCGGCTTCTGGTGGTTTACAGGCCACCTTGGGAGTCCTTGGCTTGTAGAAGGACCCCGATCTGCCTTCCTGTTCGAATCTGCACATGTCTCTGTGTCCAAATTCCCCCTTTTATGAGGTCACCAGTCCTATTGGATGAGGACCCACCCTAATGACCACACTTAAATTCGGTGACCTCTGTAAGGGCCCTGTCTCCCAGTAAGCTAATTCTGAGGTTCTGGGGTTTGGGGCAGCTTCCACATGACCATAACAGTGCCCTTGGGTAAGTCAGTTCGTAGCTCTGGGCCTCCGGTTTCTCATCTGTAAAATGGGGCTGGGATTCATCCCTCCCTTCCCGAGCTGCTGTGCAGAGACCCCGAGAGGGAGAAAAGCTCCTGGCACAGCGCCCAGCTCGTACACCTGGTCAGCACTCGGGAACGCAGCTGCCGTTTCCTGTGACTCTCCCAGGACGAGAGGCCGAGGGTCAGGAGGCACTTGCACTTGGAGTCTGTGGACAGGGCTGGGCCTAGCTGGGCTGCAGGGAGCCAGCCTGGGGAGAAGTTGGGGAGTCTGGCCTTTCCCAGTCAGGCGGCCCTGGAGGGTGGCTCTGGTCTAGGCCCAGGCTCCAAGCCGGCGCTTAGAGTTGGCTTCCACACTCCTGGGTGAGGCATTCAAGGCCCCATTTCTGGGCTTGCTGCTGTGCCCTCCAGCTCTGAGTCCCTTACTCTGGGCAACACTGACATACTGCGTCAGGCAATTCAGTGTTGTGGGGTGTCCTGGGCACTGCAGGATGTTTAACACTGTCCACGCTCGCTACCCCTGACCCCTACCCACCAGCAGCAGGTAGCGCCCCCTCCCTAATCATGACAACCAGTGATGCCTTGGACACTGCCAAGTATCTTCCAGGGGACAAGATCACCCCCTTGGCCCAGCTGGCTGCCTCAGGCAGGGCTGGGATGCTGTGAGCCTCATGTTCAAGCAGAAACGCACCTGGACACATCTGGAAATAGGCGCCTGAACAGCACATGTGCAGAAAATCTCCACCCCGTGGGCAGCCCCCTCCACATCCTGAATGAACTGTCCTCAATTCTGCTGCTTCAAGCCTGGCTCCCCCGGGGTCACCTCAAGGTGATGGTGGCCAGGCAGAGACATGGCGGCCAGGGCGTGGCTGTAAAGAGTCAGCAGGAAGCACAGACCAGGGGTGGGCTCTGGGTGGCCTGGCCGGGAGCAGGTGTGGACACGGCGCTGACAGGCCCAAGTTATCAGGACCAGAGGCCCAGGCTTCAGACCAGCAGGTCCCGGGGCTTTATCAGCTGACAGCCCTGCTGGCCGAGGGCGCTGACAACCAGGAGCTGCGCAGGGCACGGCTTCTGTTCAGGGCCCCCGGTTCCCACCACAGGGCGGGCGGGGCACCTCGCCAGGACAGAGGAGGGAGTGGCGGGGAGAAGGAGACAGAGGAAGACGCGCAGAGAGGCTTGCTTTCCCTCCACTTCTCTTTCCTTCACATATTTAAACAATGCGTTTACAGTTTCCGAGCTAAAGCCTGCTTCCTGCAACAAGTTTGATGATTTGAAAAGGGGACGGGGAGTGCTGGGATGCATCTGAGGGAGAAAGGCAGGGGTGGGCGAGAGGAGTGGTGGGTGACTCACCAGGAACAAAGTCTGAACTCCTTTCCGTGTTCACTGCTACCCTGGCCTGGCTGGCAGCTCCCCTCCGAGCCCTCACCATTAATGTCCTGCAGCTGCTGGAACCCAAAACTTGCTGCCTTAAGACAATGGAGCTATCCCTGTTCTGGAGGCCAGAAGCCCAGACTCACTATCACTGGGCTAAAGCCAAGGGGTGTGTGTCCGTGTCTGTGGGTGGGGGTGGAGGGGGCATGCTCCCGGGGGAATCCTGCGTCTCCCAGCTCCCGGCGGCTGCGCCACTCCAATCCCTGTCTGCGTGGGCAAGGCGGCTTCTCAGCTGCGTGTGCGTCCACGTGCCCTCTGCCTCCCTCTTTTGAGGACACCTGTGATGCCCTCAGGATCCACCTGGACCTCTCACCTCTGGATCCTTCCCTTAGTGACATCTGCAAAGCCCGTCTGTGCCCAAGAGGCAGGTGTTGTTATCACAGATGAGGCAAGGACGGTGCCAGTAGCTCCCCTGCAGTCCACGGTGAGCACCGAGTGACCAGTGGCTGCGTGCATCACCTGCAGGGAACCCAAATTCTGCCACCCTGTAGCTGCCCTCTGGGGCTACTGGCTTGCAGCTATTTATGAAGAAATCAACGCTTTGGAAAGAACCTTTGACCCGCCCCTCTCTCCTGCCCAAGAGATTCAGACAGAGAAATCTGCTTCAGGAAGATCTTTGCAGGCTGCCTTTGCCTAATTTGAATTCAGAATGGTGATTAGAGGGCTTCAGGCAGGGGCCTGTTGGGGACATACCCCCGTGACTTGTTGTTTCCCAGTCACTTAGCAAGTGTTTCTGCCAGATGTGTTCCGCTCTTCCTCAACCACCTGCCAGTCATGCATTCTCAGGTCTGAAATCTAAGACCCCTTTCCTCCTGTGTCCAAAAATGGCTTACCTACCCAGTGTCACTCACTGTCTCCGAAATTGTCATGCCTATGTGGACACAGGTATTCCCCATGCTCAGGTATTAAAACTTTGATTTTTGTTCTGTTAATCTGTCTCGGTTAATCTGTCTGTTAGCTCAGCTTAGAAGAATTTAGAAGGTGGGAGGAAAAGTATTAATATATTTTTTTAGCCCCTACATATTCCCAAACTTACTGGCTTAAAACAACAACATTCCACTCTCCCTGGTGGTTTCCAGGGGTCAGGAGTTTGGGGAGGGTCTGAGGGTGCTGGCTCACGTCTCTCACCCCACCGTGGTCAGACAGTGGCTGGAGCTGAAACGGGGGGGGGGGGTGAGGGGCTGGGGGGCTGGCCAGGCAGTTGGCTCTGCATACGTCCTCAGGGCATGTCTGCATGGGTGGGTTAGAAGTCTGCATGGGTGGGTTGGGCTTCCTCATGGCATGGTGGCCACAGAGCAGTGGGACCACAGGGCAGTGGGACCACAGGGCAGTGGAATCGCTCACCTGGCAGCTCAGGGCTCTGATGCACGTGGTCTGGTGAACAAGACAGAAGCTACTTCACCTTCTGGCCCAGCCTGGGAAGTAATGGAGCATGACCCTAGTCTCTGTCAAGCTCGTCTGCAATTAAGAGGACGGAGCCTGGACCCACTCTTTGATGGAAAGAGAGTCAAAGACCCATTAGGGGAAGAGCATGTTGACTGGGAGATTGTGCAGCCGTCTCGGGAGATTTGATCTGCCACAGCTAGGAAGGGGCGGGACTGAAATTGGAACACGGGAAGGCAGGCGGAAGCCGGGACCCTGGGCTCTGCCTCACTGCAGAGCATTGCCCCACTAAGGACACAGGAGCCCAGACACTGACCCTTTGCAAATACAAGATGGCTGTGTTCTCCGCTGTTCACGAGCACCACGAGCTGGGGGCAGGGAGGCTGAGACAACAGAAATGTGTTCTCTCCTAGTTCTGGAAGCTGGAAGGCTGAGATCAAAGTGTCAGTAGCGCCATGCTCTCTCGGAAGGCTCTCAGGGAGGATCCTTCCTTGCCTCTTCCAGCTTCTGGGGGTTGCCTGAAATCCATGGTGTCCCTTGGCTTAGGGACACACCACTCCAGCCTCTGCCTCTGTTTGTACATGGCTTTCTCCCTGTGTGTCTGTCTGTGTCTTTGTCTCTCTCCTTTTCTTATAAGACACCAATCATATTGGATTTAGGGCCCACCCTAGTCCAGTATGACCTCTTCTTAACTAATTACATCTGTAAATATCCTATTTCCAAATAAGATCACATTCAGAGGCTCTGGGAGGCCATGAACTTGGGTAACATCGTCCAGCCCAGTATAATGCTCCTTTTTTTCTTTCTTTTTAATTTTACTTATTTTTAGAGAGAGGGGAAGGGAAGGAGAAAGAAAAGGAGAGAAACATCAATGCGTGGTTGCCTCTTGAGCGCCCCCTACTGGGGACCTGGTCTGCAACCCAGGCATTTTGCCCTGACTGGGAATTGAACCGGCGATGCTTTGGTTGGCAGGCTGGCACTCAGTCCACAGAGCCACTCCAGCCAGGGCTGCAATGCTCCTTTCTGATTTTCCTGTCACACCTGGCTACCTTCTCGGCCCCTCACATTGCTCCACGCAGTTTTTTAAATGGGGGAACATGGCTCCAGGTCCCCAACCAGGTCCTGGCCACTAGCCTTGGAGGGCCTGGGACTCTGAGTTTGCATAGGGATGGCTGACTTCCCCAGGGAGTCACGTCAGGGGACAAGAGCCAGCTAGAGAGCCTCCGGCGCCTTGCCGACACCTCCCCCCTTTCTGACAGTGAGGCTGTCACAGGACCTGTTTCCTGCACACCCAGCCCTGTGCCCGTCTGACCCTCCCCAAGCACAGAGTGTCCTCTCCTGGAGCAGCTCTATTAATATCCCTCATGTGGATGTTCTGGGACGGCCATTCATGATCTCGTCCTCACGGGTTCCCCCCACTCCGAGCCATTCATGAACGTGACCCCCAGGCTTGGCTGGCTGTCCTGCTCACTGGCTCCACTCTCTGCTCCTTCCCACCCTCCCGCCCCTTCTCCATTCCCAGTGTGTCTGCAGGATCTCAGCCAGTACCTGCTTGCTCTCCACAATGAGCCCCATGCGTGAGAGGCTGCCGCATGCTTGTGGTGCCCTAAACGAGCCACGTCTGCCTGGAGGTATGCACCACCAGGGGCTGCCACAGGAAGGATGCCCGCCCCCACCTCCGCAGGTGTGTGGGCAGTGGCAGGAAGCTGTTCTTTGCCCTGCACATAAGGAGCATTGCTTCCACGAGGACGCCTGGTTCCAGCCTCCTGCCCCTGTGACGAAGACCGTGGAGGGTCTCCCAGTCACAGAGGCCTGTGAGCACGCTCAGAGCCTGTGATTCAGTGCATTGCGCTCTGGGGCCTGTATCTTGAGCAAAGTTTCTGAAACAGTGGTTCTCCACTGAGTGCAGTTTTATCCCCGCCAGAGGACATTTGGCGCTGTCTGGGGTCCTTTTTGGTCGTCCCAGTTTGGGAGAGGGGTCTACCAGGAATGCTGCCAAGTACACAGGACAGCCCCGTCTCCCACCCCATTTATGTGGTTTCAAATGTCTACAGGGCCAGGGCTGAGGAACCCTGATGTAAAAGAACAAAAAGCCCTGATTGGTGTAGCTCAGTGGACTGAGCACGGGCCTATGAACTGAAGGGTCGCCGGTTCGATTCCCAGTCAGGGCACATTCCTGGGCTGCGGGCCAGGTCCTCGGTGAGGGCCACATGAAAGGCAACCACACACTGATGCTTCTCTCCCTCTCTTTCTCCCTCCCTTCCCTTCTCTTTAAAAAACAAACAAATAAAATCTTAAAAAATAAAATGAAAGGACAAAAACTCTACATATTTATAGATTTTCATAGCAGCATAATTTAAATTAACAAAACACTTAGGCACTATCTATCAAATTCAAGGTAATTATATTAGAAATATTAAATTCAGTGTAAAATGGCCATTTTGGGAAGCACATATGACAGCTCGTTAGCAATATTGAGAAGCACAATAAAATGATGTGTAGGATTATATCTGCTCACACACGCACATATGAATTTCTCAAACGATTGAATATAAAGTTACTATATGACCCACCAGTTCCACTCCCAGGTAAATACCCAGGAGATGAAAACACGTTCACACAAAACTTGTACGTAAGTGTTCATAGTGGCATTGCTCATAATCACCTGAAGGCGGAAACAACCCCAGTGCTCATCAGTGGATGAACGGATGAACAAAATGCGGTCTGCCCACATGATGGAATATTATTCGACGGTAAAAAGCAACGAAACACTGATACGTAACGTCACAACCTTGACAACAGCCTGCCGAGTGAAAGGAGCCAGGACACAAAACGGTCACGTCGTGCGTGACCCCATTTGTATGGAGTATCTGGAGCAGGCACAGTGGGAAACCACTGGGAACAGCGGCCGGGGGAGGAGCAGCGGCCGCAGGGCCTTCCCTAGGCTGGAAGCATCCTGGGACGGAGGGGCTGGGGCAGAGACAGGTGCCACCCCCACGAGACAGGGCAGGGCAGAGCTGGCAGGAAGCTACCCAGACCACCCTCTTTTCTCTTCCTCCCCTGAGCTTTGCTGCTCCCCTACCACTGGCTGAGTCCCATGGGAAGCTAGAGGACACATTAGCCAGTCCGTGTCAGCCATAAAATCAGCCTCTGGGGGCCTGGGCAGCGGGGAGAAGATGAAGGGTGGACCTGGAGAGTTCCAGCACAAAAGGCAACTATTAGGCCCTAGTCAGGTAGCTCAGTTAGGTAGAACATCATCCCAGCATGCCAAGGTTGCAGGTTCGATCCCTGGTCAGGGCACATACAAGAATCAAAGGGTGAATGAATAAATAAGTGGAACAATAATTTGATGTTTCTTTCTCTTCCTCTCTCTAAAATCGATCAAGAAAAAAATACTTAAAAAGGCAGCTATCGGTTATCAAGGAACTATGTCCATCAGATGGATTCACCGAGCTCATACATCTGAACACATAAGGTCAATGAAGAATGCAAATGTCACCACGCATGACCTTCACCTTCAGCATCACTAAGAGCCAGAGCACACACCAACCAAGGAATTACCCGAGGGCCTCGGACACCAGATTCCCGCAGAGCCACTTTGCCATTGCCAGTCTGTGGCTGGGAGCCGCAGGGGAAGGAGGCATAAAAGGTTCAGAGAGAAAAAACAAAAAGGAAGGAGGAGGAAGAAGGAGGAGGAAGAGAGGGCGGAGCAGGAGAAAATAGAGATGGCAGGTGAAATCAGTCCCAGAAAGCTCGAGTCCCCCTAAGTGTCCAAACACTGAACACGGGCCTGGGCTTGGCAGCTCACAGCACCAGCTGCAGGGAAGGGGCTGGGAAAGGGGGCCGGGTGAAGCAGGCAGCCTCCGCAAGGCGGGGCTTCGGGGAAGGAACCCGATCACCAGTTGTAGTAACCCATTCCAAGACGGTCGTGGGGGAGGGGCCCCGGCTGGTGGTGTGTGCTGCCAGGAACAGCACTCTCAGTGGTCAAGGGCCACTCTGCTGCTCCCCGGGCTGCTGCAAGGGGGTCAGATGGGGGGAACTTCAGCGCCCTTGAAGGTGGGCGGTGGGACCTGTGCTGTAGCAGCATCTACCTCATCCGGGGGAGGGGCTGCGACTGCATCTGTGCTCCTCAAGGGCGGGGTCTGTGCGGCCCAGCCTGGGTGCTCACCTCCAGAAGAAAGTCTTACCTGCAGGGTTCCATTTCACCCTCACAGCAACCCTGTGGTGTGGGCATGAAGAAACTTGAGCGCTGGATGGGTGGCTCAGATGGTTGGAGCGTCCTCCCCTTACACCAAAAGGCTGCAGGTTCGATCCCCAGTCAGGGTGCATACAGGAGTCAGTAAATGGGTGTTTCTCTCTGTCTCTCTCTCCCTTCCTCTCTCTAAAATCAATCAATAAATATATCCTCAGGTGAGGATTTAAGAAACAAAGAAAGAAACCGGAGGAGAGAAGAAACAACTGCCAGAGCTCCCGGCGGTAGCAGGAGGTTGAGGCGGCATTGTAGCCAGAGTCAGGGCTCCAGACTGTTGGGCCCCCAGGCCTCCCTCCCTCTGCAGGTAGCACCCAGAGTTTGGCACTGGCGAGAGCCAACCCTGTCACCATGGCCACCTTCTCTGCGCGCTACTATTCAGCCTGCCACGTGTGCCCCTCCTTTGCTTCTTGATGGTAACGCCGAGTCGTAGATGGTCTGATCAGCACCATTTAATGGGTGGAACGCTCAAGGCATCCAGGAGGCACTCAGTAGACGCTTGTGGGGGTGACCCGGTGTGAGAGCTGATGGAGGGTGTGTTGTGACGTCCTGGACAGAAGGCCCCAGCATGGTGCGGATTCAGTCTTCATCTTCCCTCAAGCCCTCCCCCACACCTGCCCACCCCCACACCTGCCCTCCCCCACACCTGGGCAGGTAGCAACTTTGTCACCATGTTTAGCACTTCACTGTCCCCCCTTCCCTGCCCAGGGTGGCTTTGTTTCTCCTTGGATACAAGGACAAACTCTCGCGTGCATTCACATTCTTTGGCTCTTCCCACACTGCCTTGGGCTTCTGCTGACATCCTTTCCTCCCTTTAGGTGCCTGCGAGGAGGGGACATCTGTCCAGTTTACAGAAGAGCGTGGTGTGGCCCAGGTTCAGTGCGGTCACTCCTGACAGGCGCTGGCTGAGGAACCCCACTGTCTTGCTCTCGACCCCTCGCCTCACGACACCCCGCACACAGGACTCCCTGCATCCTCGGCGGCAGCCCTCGGACTCAGCTCCGCACTTGGCTGGAGTTTTTGTCTCTCTCGCTGCCATTTAACCATTGCATATTCTTTCTGTGGTGTGCACACTGCACACACAAACACACTGCCCCGGGCCCCGGAATCTCCCCAGGACTGGCCATCTTTGCACGCCTTTACCCTCTCTCATCTCCGCCTGCACAACGCAGACCTTTGCCCGAGCTCACAGACTTCCCCCCACACACGCAGCCACCAGACCTCCCCCGCCTCGCAGCCCGGCTCCCTGGGACTGCAGAGAGGACGACATGCTCATCTGATTTTCCTTTATTTTATTTTAGGTTTTAGAGTAGAAACACTTTTCGATCACCCTGGCAGTGAGTAAGAGCTTCAGGGCCGAAGTCAGACTGGCTGGATTGGAATCCAGGCTTTACCACTTGTCAACGGTGTGAGCCAAAGGAAGTAAACGAATTCCTCTGAGCTCAGTTTCCTCATCTGAAAAATGGGGAACAATAACAGTACTGTTTTCACTCCATAACTGGCAGGTGCTTTTTTTTTTTTTTAAGGCAAGATTTGCTTGCAAATCACCATGTCTGGTCCTCGACACCCCTTTTTCCATCCCTGTTGTCACCCGTCTCCTTCCCTGGACGGTGCCGCTCCCTCACCCTGCTGATCGCTAACACAAGTCATCTGGATGGCGGGGTGGCGGCACTGGCCACGGGCACTTGCAGGGGATTCGATCTGCTGGGTCTCTTCCCAGGGCCAGTGTCCTTGGAACCTCATTTCTAATCCCAGATGACAGATCCAGGCCGTCTGCTAGTGGGAATTAGATCAGAGAGGACCGGATGAAGGAGACATTAGGGAGGACAGTCCTCATACCTCTAGTATCCACCCCCCGCCACCGCCACAGACCCTCTCTTGCAGTTGTCCCTGCTTTCCCCACAGGTGCTGGCCAGGTGAAGGAGAGGAAGTGTCGGCGCCTGGAGGGGATGTGACAGAAGGCATTTAGGGATGACTTCATCCCTAGGCCTCCCTCTCAAAATTCCAGCCAAATCAGCTCTGCCCTTTCAGGGTTGGAAGCAGGGTCTGCATTCCAGAAGTTCCTTGTCATATCCAGACGTTTAATCAGGTGACATTGGACAAGCCGCCTCCTAGGGAAGGGACTCGTGGGAGGGTCGGGAGGGTCGGGCAGCAGAATCTTGTCCCCACCCGACACGAGGCTTTCTGGCTAGACCCGTGTTACTACTGGAGCAAGACCTCTAGCTTTGAATTTGCTCGGGGCGATCAGGACCACGGACAGTGTTCAAGGCCCCGGGAGCCCCACAGGCTGGCCAGCAAACTGGCGCTGGGCTGGGCGGGAAGAAGACAGGCTGTATGGGTAGAGCGTTGGCTGGGGCTGTTCTCGGAGCCACTGGGTACACCTCACAGCTGTGCCATCGTCGCAGGGGCCTCGGTACCCTGGAGGTCTCCCTCCCCTCTCCAGGAACGAACGGCTGGGGGTGGGGAGGGAAGGGAAAAGCACCATGTTCAGGGCCAGGATTTGTGCAGGAAAGGAGGAAGCAGGAGGCGAGGGACCTGTTGCTGTGACCCATGTGCCCCCTGTGCACTCTTGCCCCAGCCAGGCTCCCTTCTATGCCAGGCCTGCTCTCCGCAGCCTCCACCCCCTGGCAAGTACTGGTGGCGGGCACTGAGGGCAGAAATGCGGCCGATAACTCAGAGATAACCCTGGAGGGCAGAAAGGCGGGCACCCAGGCCAGGGATAAAAGGCTGTGGATGCCTCAGGATCCGGAGGAGCCCCTGTGGACCTGGAGGAGGTGAGCCCAGAACCGGGACACGGCAGCGGAAGGGCAGCGACCTCTGCCCACTTCTCCGGCAGCATGGACCCACCGACAGGGCTGTCCAGGGCACTCTTGCTGCTTCTGTTCCTTCACCTGTCACTGCTAAAAGGTTGTCCCACCTTGGACCTGTCTCAAGATGACAACAGAAGTGAAAAGGTAGAGACCTGCTGTTACAAGAGGTCCCTTTGAGAATCAGAGAGTGGTGAGATCGGGAGCCAGGACCCTGACCCACAGCGGTCGGTTCCCTTGGGTGTCACCGAGGATGGTTCAGCTCAGGGGAGGGTCCCTGAGGCTCGGGTTATTCCCCCTATTGCAGGAGCCGCTGAGTTGTATCCCGGAGCCACAGAGGGTCCTGGAGCCCCTGCAGCAAGGACACAGTTCTGAAGAAGCCCGGAAGGCCAAGCAGGCAGCTTCTGCTGGTGGCCTTGGGCCTCGTGACAACGTCCTCCGTACAGTGTCGGAACCACAAAAACCCAAGAAGACGCCTCCCTCGAGCTGCTTCGGGGGGAGGAGGATGGATCGGATCGAGTTTGGTGGCTTGGGCTGCAAGGGTGAGCTCCCTGCCTGTCAGCTGGCCACACCCCCTCCATTCCTGGGGGTTCCAGCATTGGAGTCACTTCTGGGTTTGTTGTCTCTGGGGACCATAGTCTGAGAAAGGGACTCCTAGACACCACTCCCTGTTGCTGACAGTCCTCAGGGCCAAGGAATGCCTTTCTGGGAGCATTTACAGTGGACACCATCCCTTCCCAAGCCCATGGGACGCACCCATCTTGTTTGTATCCACCGGCTGCATCTGTGTCAAAAGGGCAGAATTGCTTCAGGGCGGAATTCAGTGGAGTCTGGCAGCCCGTCCTTGGGGCAGAAAGAGGCCTAACTACTTTCCTCCTGGTCTCCCTTCCACTGTCTACAGCTGCAAAGACTGAGGCCCAGGGCAGCCGCAGCCCTGCTCGCACAGGAGGAAACCGAGTCACAGGGCGATGGAGGACACGCCAAATATCCAGACCAGCAGAGGATGAGAGTGGGGTGAGGCGGTGGTGGCAGCAGGGGTGGCACAGGGTGAGGGGAGGCTCAGATTCTGCCTCAGTCTCCCCCCCCCACCACCATCACCCTCTCTCTTCCCCCCACAGGACTGAGGAGCCAGTTACAGGAAGTCCCGGCGACGGACTGGTTTCCCATCAACCCCCTGGTCCCCTCTGAAGCGCCTTCTATTTGTTTACTATATTTTTAATTTGATTTATAGAAGCCAGTTCTTACCTTCGAGCACAAATGTTCCGTGAGATAAGTCAGCGTTAAAGCTTGTTCTTTTGAAACTGATTTGTCTCATTGCATTCAAAATACTTCATCTTCTCTAAAAGAATTAAAAGAAAATAGCAAACAACCCCCCACCCACTCTGTGTTTTCTTGGCGGTCCCAAAGGTGTCTTGATGGTGCGCTGTGGATATAAACCCTCCAGGGCTGGTCAGCTGAGGGGGGGCAGCTTTCTTTTAAGGGTTTTCATGCTCTGAAATGTCCAGAAACACCTCAAGCAGCTGAGATGCTTCCCAGAAACTGCTTTTCAAAGCCTGGCCGGTGCTTCCTGGAAACGGGCCCTGAGGTTTCAGGGCAACCTGAGGGAGGCTGCGTGTCCAGGTGTTCGTTGTGCTAGTCTCTGCCTGCCTTTCTGTGCAAGGCGCTGTCCTGGGAGTTCATTGTTTCTGAAGGTCTGAGCACCGTCTCCGAGACGGGGCAGTGTGCGTGTGTGTGTGTGGGTATGTACAGGTGGCTCATTTGCACTTGCGAATGGGAGTGAGCCCTCTGTCCTGCCCCAAACCCCAGCCCCGGATTCCTGATGTCTGAAAGGAGCCTTCAAAACCCTGCGGTTTAAAGTACCTCCATTTCCCAACCCACCAGCTTGGAAGTGTGGGACAAGAGGTCCAGCATTGCAGGGCGCCCCTTGCCTGGGCTTTGCATCATCACTTTCTGCCTGCCCCGGGGAGGGAAGCCTCTCATTTTCCATCAGAAAAGGGGACAACACCAGCATCACACTGTGTGGCCTCAGTTGGCGGGGAGTCCTGGTCGGGGCCACTGCCCTGCCTTCTGTGGGCCCCCCTTCCCCTGTCACCTGCATTCCAGGCACCCGAGGCCACGCCATTGAACCTGACCCTGCTTTTCTGGTGTTGGGTGCCATACCTTCTATGATCCAACTCAGTAAAGGCAACAGGACTGTTATCATCCCCATTTTATGGATGAGAAAACCAGACCCAGGAAAACACAGTATCCTGCCTCTCAGCCTGCAGCCGCTCAATGCCAGTGCGGGGATTTGAGCGCAGACCGCAGTGGCCTGTGCTCGCCCCGGAGCTGTGGGCCTTGAACCGCGCTCGCAGCCGGCCTGCTCACCTCGCTGGTGCGTTTTTGAGGGAGAGCGAGCCAGAGGCTGCGGGTCTCTGTGCTGTTTCTCATTTGAACCCCCCGTGCGTCAGAGATTATGGGCATCTAATGGGACCTCCTGAGATTCAACAACGAGGGTTTAGGCTCTGGCCAGGTGGCTCAGTCGGTTACTGAGCTAATGCCTCCCGATGCGCTAAGGTTGCAGGTTCCATCCCCGGTCAGGGCACATACTAGAAGCAAGCGGTGAGGGCATCAATAGGTGCGACACCAAATCACTGTTTCTGCTTCTCTCTCAGGTCAATCACTAAGGTAAATGCATAAAAATAAAATTAAAAAATGAGGTTTTAGGAGCACCTTATTTGCAATAAAACTGTGAGCCGTCTTTGCCTAGAGCTTCTGACAACAACTCTACCCGGTAAAAATTCTTATCAGCTCCCATTTTACAGGTGGGGAAACTGAGGTGCAGACAGGCGTTATAATTCACTCAGGGTCGCAAAGTTAGTACAGGGCAGAGACAGGATTCAAGCTCACCCAGCCCAGCCCTGGCACCTGGCCCCTCCCAAGTCAGGGAGTCAGGCTTGCTGGGGGGATGGCCGTCTCCCCTCCTGATCGCATCCCTCAGGTCATCCTTTGGTGCCATTGCAACCTTTCCTCTCTGCTCAGGTGATGACGCTAAACCCCTCCTGGAACACCCACTCCCCAAACCCAGCCACCGGGTGAGTCTGCTCTCCCATAAGTAGGGCTCAGGTGGTGGAGTCTGCTTGTGTGATACAGAGGTACCCTGTTATCGGGCCTTTCCAGGAAAGAGGACCCTAAAGCAACTGCGAAGGAGCCGAACGTGACTCCTGGAGGGGGGACAGCAGGTGGCCTGAGGCACCTGATGGAGCGACGTCTCCAGGCGCTCCCTCGGTGTTCGGTGTCCGTGGGCAGCCCGGCAGCCCACACGAGGTCTGTGCTGCCCCTGAAAGCCAGCCTCGTAACCTGTGACCGTGGCCCCTTCTGACACGTCCCTCCCCAGCTTCCCTGGTACCGACCTCGTCCTGCAGAGAGGCTGCCAGACGACACATGTCCGAGGGTGTCGGTCATTTGAATCTTCCCAGAAAGACGTTGGTGAACACAGACCCAAGGAGGTCTAGCCCCTGCTTCCTTCAGCGCTGGAAGGAGGTTCAGTAGAGGGTAGACGGGCTTTGCTGCATCTCAAACGTAAGGTTCAGAAGTCAGGACAGCGTGGGGCCTGAACGCTGCATCTCGTCACCGAGTGCGCCTGCCACCTTCTCAATCAACGCTGGGCCCCTCTCCATCCCTCTGTGGCACTTTGACCCTTCTGAGAATGACTGGAGGCAAGGGGGGGAAATGCATTTCTTTTCCTGCAGAACCAGGTCTAAACAAAATCATGAACTTGGCCATTCGTCTTGGCTCCTGGTGTGGTTCTCAGCCTTTGGTCCCGGTGCCTGCAGGATGTCTTGTGCACTGACTGAGCTATAACAATCAGTCTGGTTCCACAAAGTGACTTGTTTCTGCCATGGGGTCGAGAACCAGCCGCCTGGACGTCTTGGAGAATCTCTCAACCCAAACTCTGTACTTCCCCTGGGACATGGGCTCCCAGTCTTGTTCCCCGAGCTCTCTTGTCTCTGCTATGCACGGTCCCAGCCCTGCAGGCTCCAGGGCACAGGGGCCAGGCTGCCAGGCTGTAACTCCATCCAGCAGCACCGCACTGTCCTCTGGCAGCGGAGCCCACCTGGCTCCGCAGGGGCGGGCAGGAAGTGCTGGGGAGTTCACGCCCACAGTTCACAGCTGGGATGCATCTGACACTGGCTCCCAGAGTTCGTTGTGGGGAGGGAGGGGTAACCTCCGGCTGCCCCAGGTGGTCACTTCCCCCACTCTGCTGATATTTCCTGGGATCCTCTCCACAGTAAACTACTTTGGCTTAGATTCTTGTCTCAGGTGCAGGGGAGCCCAAACTAAGACACTCCTGAATGACTGAACCTCCACCTGGGGCCCCACCTTCGATATTAGAGCCCCGGGAATCTGCGTTGGCTCCCTTCTCTGGCCAAACCGCCCTGGGCTAAACCATCCAGGTGGCACCACGTCCACCCCACGCCCCTCCCCAGCACTTCCTGAGCACTGTCCCTTATTCCCTGTCTTGGTTTAAGCCCTCACCGCTCATGGGGACATTGGCACACTAGCTCCCTAACCGGCCTCTCCCCATGGGTCCCCCATCTGGCTCTCCCTGCACTGGGGAGAGACGGAACCTTGCTGCTTCAGCCACAAGGTGACTTCCTGTCCCTGTGAGGCCCCGGGGAGGGCGAGGTGCAGCACTGGGCGTGGGGGGTTGTGGGAAAGGTGCTGAAGGCAAACTCATTGACCCAGCCATTTAGGAAGTATTTTCTGTGCTAGGCGGCGGGACACAGCGGGGCCTGCCACTGATTCATACACTGCCTCACACCTGCTCAGCCTCTGGCTTCCCGACAAACGCAGCCCTGGCAATGGCTGACCTGCCATGCGGCCTGCCGTCCACCCCCATGTACCGCCACCTCATCCTCCACACAGGATCAGCTGTCAGGGAGAGATCGCCAAGCCAGTTCATGGATGGTCGGGCAGGGGGTGCTGTTCCCCCCAGTCCCTCACCATGTCCCCACTGCCGCTGCCTGAGGGAATGGGGTGACACAGCCTGGAAGCGCTGGATGGGGGAGCGGGGTGAGGGTAGGGGTGGACCCCTTTGACCCGTGACAGACTGGAGATGAAGAGAAGCCCACGGAGAAAGCACTTGTGCCGTGGGTGGAGTCACATGCCCCTCCCAAAAGACGCCCAGAGGGCCCAAAGCCCAAGAACCTCCAAACGGGGCCTCATTTGAAAACGGGGCCATCGCAGATGCTACTAGTTAAGATGGTCACTCTGGAGTAGGGTGAGCCCCTAATGCACTGTGCTGGGCGTCCTTACAAGTAGTGAGACACATGGACCGGAAACGTGGCCACGTGGTGATGGAGGCGGGGATGGAATTGGGGGAGCTGGATGAGGCCAGGAAGGACCCACCCCGACAGGTTTCAGAGGGAGCGTGGCCCTGCCAACGCCTTCGTCTCAGACCTCTGGCCTTGGAACCGTGAGGCCAGACAAGACTTCCCTGTTGCTGAGTACCCCAGGCTGTGGCGCTTTCTCACAGCAGCAGCCCTGGGATTGATGCGGTGCCCTCAGCCTTCGCTCTCCCCACAGACGGCTCTGGGAAGCCCCTGGAGATGCTCAGCCTGACCGACCAGCTGCTACAGTGGTTTTTCAAAACGGTGGCCAGTTGGTAACACATCGCCTTGTATTTCCTCTCTATGTGTCCTTCCCTGGGGCGGGCAGCCTCTGGGACAGCCCCAGGGAGGCTCGCATCCTGGTGCCCATGCCCTCTGTGTGGGCTGGACCGAGGGACCCACTTTTCATGCACACGGCACACCAAGCACGATGGGAGGCCACTCCTGAGATGAGGCTACAAAGAGGCGGTGGTTTGCTTCGTCTCTCTGTCTCTCTTTACCTAAAGAAAGTCTGCGGCATCTCTGTAAAGAGGCCCACGTGGCAAGGAACCCATACCTCCAGCCAACAGGGCACAAGGACCAGAGGGCTGCCGGCAGACATAGCAGACAAGTCAGGCAGATCCTGCAGCCAAGCCTTGAGATGACTGCAGCCCAGTCAACATCTTTTACTCTTATTTTTACATTGATTTTAGAGAGCTAGAGAAAGAGAGAAAGGTTGATTTGTTGTTCGACTTATTTATGTATGCATTGGTTGATTCTTGCACGTGCCATGACCGGGGATCAAACCTGCAACCTTGGCGCATCAGGACGATGCTCTAACCAACTGGGCTCCCTGGCCAGGCCTCGGCCAGCCTCTTAATGGCAGCCGGCGAGAGTCCGAGCAGGAAGCGCCCACCTCAGCAGGGCTGGATCTCTGATCCACAGAGACTGTCAGATGGTAGACAGGTGCTGTTTTAAGTTGCTAAGGTTTGGGGTAGTTTGTCATGCAGCAATGGTTAACTACTACACCACCTCACTTCCACTGATCTGGACCACCCCCCCCCTCCCCGGTAAAGCTTTAGTGAATGAGTTTCTCCCTGGGCTGTGTGTTCCAGGGAACCTGCTCCCGCTTCCCATCCCAGGGGCCTTCATACTGTAGCAAAGCAACAGAACAGTGTCTTCAAAGTCAGAAGCAACCATCCCTAGCTAAACAGGCAACCGTGTCTGACCCCTTTCTTCCAACTGGGGCTTCTGCTTTAGCCCGCTTGAGTCTGACAGGCTCACGCCATGCATGTGATGGGCTTTTCCTCCCGGTTAGGCACACGCATGGCATCGCTGGGCCTTATGCCTCCCCAAAGCAGCCCGCAGCATCCCCGTGATCCCTCTGGAGGGCCGTGAAGCCAGACTCGGCCCGAAACTGGAGGTGCCCCGAGTCTGGGTCCTCCCACCATTTACAGTGCCCATTCTGTACACGACTAACCCGACTCTTTCCAGTAATAAGGGAATAAAGCCTTTTGATTTTTCCACCAGTGGGAGAGGAAGGGGCGGATGGGGTTATCTGTGCCTTTTGCTTTTCCTCTCTCTCACTCGTACAGGCGGGGGTCCTGAATACCCCACCGAACACTACTTCTCCATGCACACAGCCCGAAGTTGAGCGGGAGGGTGGAGATGAAGAAAACTTTACATCAAGCCATTGTTTGTTTGTTTGTTTCAGGCTCAAGTCAAAGGCTTTACCGGGATTTGGGGTAATATGTGTATTTGGGAATTGTCTGTTTTCTCCGGGTCCAGTTAGTGCAGGAGGGGGTGTTGGTTCTATACAAAGTCCTCAGGGCAGCTACACTGAATATTCTTTGTTGCCAACCCCTTCTGCAAATGAAAAACAAAGCAAACCCTGGCTAACAAGCAACTCCACAGATGACACCCATGCTCCACTCCAGTTTCGCTCTGGGGGAAGGAAAAGGACTTCCACAAAATCAGCTGGCTGGACTCTGAAATTCCCTTTCTGGAACCTTGGACAGGACTTCTTCTTCTCCTTGGGCCAGCTGCAGACCCCAGACGTGGCTCAGGACCGAGCGGCAGCGGGCGGGCTTGGAGGCCACCTGCCACGATGCCCTTCCAGAAGTCTTCGCCGGCATCAAAGGCTTGTCTTAAAGGGCATCTCCAGGAGACGGGCCGTGTGACGCAGGCAGCTGGGAGCACCACTTCCTCCCAGCGTGGCTCCTGGCTGAATCCTCTTGGCTAATAATAACCCTGCCAACTGAGCAATTAAGCTCTGAGCACATGCCAGGGACTTGTCAGGACGCGACGGCCCTTCGCCGCTGGAGCTCCTACTCAGAACTGCAGCCGTTTCGATTTCAAGTGGAGTCTGCCTGACCCGAATCACTTCCTGAAGAGCCCTCCTCTTTCCTTCCGTCTTAGAATAAAACCACCCTGGACACCTCTCAGGAGATGTTGCCCCATCCGGCCCTGAAGTCCTGTCCTTGATATCTGATTAGCCAAGGAGTGAGCACGGCAGGGGAGGGGCCTGGCCAGCATGCACTGGTCATCAACCCGCGTTTCCCGAGCTTCTGTGGAGCTGCGGTTGGGTGCATCAACAGGTTGTGGAGGTCGGAGGTAGCACTTCTTTTTGAGACAGTCCACACACTCCGACTTGTGAAGCACACAGAGCTCCAGCCTCTGGGCAGGGGGGAGGCAGGCTGAGGGACAGAGAATAGGCGTGTATTTCACCAGGGCCAGTACCTAAGGGCCTGGTCAAGAACCGTCCTCTAAGCAGCAGCGTGTCGACGAAATGGGTTAAGAACATGGGTATTGGTGTCAGACCCGGGGTCCAAGTCCTAGTTCTGAACTCATGACCTTGGGCAGGTGACATCAGTGCTTAGCCTCAGTTCTGTTCCTTCGTGAGTGGGAACACTACTCCCCACCTCCTGGGGACGTTGCAAGTCTCAGACTCCAAGAATCTGAGCTTCTGTGAGCGGCGAGATGAAAACAGATATCTCTCAGGGCCCGTCTCCCCTGACACCTCGGAGGGGCTGTGGGGCGGGGAAGGGCGGGCGAGCTCTGCAGAGGAACAACTGTGCCCCCCGCCCCCCGCCGCAACTTTTCTTGGTGTTCACGTTTGGGAGCTGAATTCTTGGGGCATTTATCACATTCGGATCCGGCTGGCTCGGCACTCTGAAAAGTAACTCGCTTTTTGCCTGATTACTGAGAGCGACAGCCAAATCAGGGCAGCCCTGTTGGAGGGCGAGGTTCTGCCCTCGCGGCCGATGAGTCAGGTGTGAGGCCAGCTTGAGCATCTGGACTAATTTGTCCCCAGCATCCGGCTGCCTGCCATTTCCTCCTCTCCCACCCTTATTTGGGGCCCTGACAGCTGAGCTGTAAACCAACTGGGTGACTGAGCCGCCACCCTCCTCCGCTTCCCGTCACCCTCCTCCGCTTCCCGGCATGGGTCCCGTTGCCCAGGAGAAAGAAGCCCGAGGCATCGCAGCGAGATAACCAAGGACTCTTTTTTGCTCTTCTCACACCTTTGAAGTGGGAACCTCTTGAGGCAAATCAACAAGAATGTGGCTCTTGCAGCCTAGGCTCCCGGGGCTTGCTGGGGCTGCTCAAGGTGGAGGGGCTGTGGAGGGCTCTGCTGGACTGATAACTTTAAAAGGGCATCTTCTGCTGGCTCCTCACTCGGCTGCTTTATCGCGGCAAGTGACAGAATGGGGAGGGTTCTGTCCCTCTTGCGCTCTTGGAGAGCCGGGGGGCTATAAAAAGAGGAGGCGCAGGGCAGCTGGGAGACGGAGACAGGCGGAGACGGCCGGTAGAGGGACGCCGGAGAGGAGAGAAAAGGCAGCGAGCGGCAGAGCACTCCTTGACCGACGGCGGCATGGGCTCCTTCTTCCCCATCACCACGGGCTTCCTCCTCTTTCTGGCGTTTCAGCTCCCAGGGCAAAGCAGAGCCAACCCTGTGTACAGCTCCGTGTCCAACGCTGACCTGATGGATTTCAAGGTAGGGTCAGGAAGGGGGCACGGCCTGGGTCCGGGGGTGGGGGGGGGGGCTCTGTGACACTGCCCGTCAGTGAGACCTCTTTCTTTCCTCGTGTCTTCCTTCTGTCAAGAATTTGCTGGACCACCTGGAGGACAAGGTGCCTATGGAAGATGAGCTCATGGCCCCACAAGTGCTCAGTGAGCAGAATGAGGAAGCCGGGGCAGCTCTCAGCCCCCTCCCTGAGGTGCCTCCCTGGACTGGGGAGGTCAACCTGGCCCAGAGAGACGGGGGTGCCCTTGGGCGGGGCCCCTGGGACTCCTCCGAGAGAGCTGCCCTCCTGAAAAACAAGCTGAGGGCGCTGCTCGCAGCTCCGCGGAGCCTGCGGAGGTCCAGCTGCTTTGGGGGCAGGATGGACAGGATCGGAGCCCAGAGTGGACTGGGCTGCAACAGCTTCCGGGTAAGAGGGACTGAGGGACTGGGGTCGGACACCGGTGGGGAGGAAGGACGTTGTGGCTTCACTGAGTCTCACAGCCCATCATAGAATACCGACGGGGGATGCCTTCGGCAGGAAAGGGGCCAGCATAGAAGCTTGCTCCCTTGCAAACGGCTGCCCCCACGTAGTGGGTGTCCCAAGAATGTAGGGCCAATGGCATCATCTTTAGCTTGCTGAGAAAATGCTGAGAAGAAAAAGTGGCTGCCATGAGCACATGTCCATGGGGCCAGGACACCTTCATCCCGAGGATCGGCAGGTCACTCTCCTCCCCAGAACTGTCAGATCCCAAAGGTCAATGGAAACGGACCAACGCTGACCTTATAAGCTTCTTGTGAGCAACTTGTTTACCAGCTCATGCAACTCAGAGTGTCGTCAGGCTAAGCGGGGGCAGGTGGGAAGTGAGCGCAGTCCCGTGAAGCCGTGAAGGGCAATTATTTTTTAGGTGCCCAGTGCAGCCAGGACACCAAGCCAACGCGTCTGTGTTTTTCTTTGCAGTACCGAAGATAATGGCCGGGCCGGGCAGACTTCAGAGGCCCGCATCCCCTGGGGTCTTTTGCTCCACCTTGTTCCATCTCAGTGCCATCAAGTTGAGTTTCGACGAGCACCCTGTTCGAGCTGCAGCTGCCTGTCCACATTTCTCACCTTTCATGCTAAATGTAGATGAAGTGGTTTAACTGCGGCTTCCCCGCCTCTCCCACCCCATGCATTACCATTGTAGGGTAAACCCCCACCTGTGATCGAAAGAGGTTTGAAAACGAATAAACTTCAGCACCATGGACAGAAGCCAAAACCCGGGGTGTGCTTTCTTTCTGTTTCCCGGGGAAGAGAATTCAGCCTGCCAGTCCTTATCATCTCACGTTTGTCAGAGAGAAGAACGCTCAATGCCTTTCTTCCTCCTTTTAAAAGTGAGGAACAAACTTTGTTTTTAGAGCAATTCTAGGTGCCCAGCAAAAGGGAGCGGGAAGTGCAGCTGTCCCACAGACGCCCCTCTGCTCTCATGCCCAGCCGCCCCCACTACCCACATGACCCCAGGGGTATGTTTGTGAGTCGATGCGCCCACACGGACAGGACGCATCGTTCTCACCCCAAAGCCACAGTTTACACCCAGATCGTTCTCGGTGGTGTGCGTTCCGCTCCACGGATTTGGACCAATCCTTCCTTCCTTCCTCTTTATTTATTTTTTTGCGGGGGTGGGCTGGGATTCAAACTGCAGTTTTCAACCTGCTCTCTCACTCCAGCCTCATCACAGATCCCGAAAAAGCCCCCAGAGGCTGAAAGGGCATTGCTTTTTTAGATTGGCTCCTATTCAGGACCCTTAATTATTAAAAAGAAAACTTAAAACATCTAAGCTGTCTTCCCCCTGGTTACACGTAATGTAGCTGGTAGGCAATAGACAATTTTTGCACACCTAGTCCTTTTTGTTATTTTTTTTAAAGGAATGTTAATATAATGAGGGCACCGAATTTTCTGATACATTTTGCTACAGTTACCTGCTGCAGCTGAGTGAATTACACTGTTTTAAGAAGAGGCAAAGAATTTGGGTTTAAAAGCTGAGCAAAGTGAGGGAAGAAATGTTTGCTATGCTGACACACTGCAAGGTTATGTGCCTTTTGGGTACCAACACACTTTTAAAAATTGGCATCATCTCTCCCTAATCCAGGCCCAAAGTGCCTGGACTTGTAGATTTCACTGAGGTGGGAATCCCCTGGAAGAGATGGTTTCTTTGTATCAGCTTCTGAAAACCTATCCTCAGTAGAAAGTGCCAGGCACCGGGTCCACCGGCCGCAGGGGGTGGCTCTCTGCCCTGTGTCCCACCCCCACCTCCCCGTGCCTCACTCTGTGTCGGCTGCTGTGACCCTCCTCCTTCACCTAAGCCATCACTTCTCTGTGCCCTCGTTCACGCTGTCCCTTCCACCTGGAATACGCTTCATCCGGTGCTCCTGGGGACAGCCACTCACTATTCCCCAAGGCTCACTGTGAATGCCACTTACCCCCCGAAGCCTTCCCTGACACCACATGCCCAGCATCAGCTCCACTCCCCACTGGCAGTGCCGTGCGCATAGCTATTGTAATAGGGCACAATCTGTCTTGGAAGGCAAGTTCTTTGAGGGTAAATGCCCCTTTCAGCACCCTCTGTAAACGTTGGTCAGATTGTCTTGGTCTTGTACAGAAATTGGGAAGAGGTAATAAAGTAGCAACTTACTCCTTGTAGAGGGCGGGGAAGCCCGAAACGAACTGATGGTTAGGGAGCAGAGTCGGGGAAAGAACTCGAACCTCATCACTTGCAGTAAGAATGTTCCCTATGTGGACTTCAAGCTCAGAAGCGCGGGAAACTGACCAGCAGGGGACGCACACGGACAAGGGGAGAGAAGTGGAAGGCGTGTCCAAACCTGGCTCTGGGGTCAGGCGCTGGAGGAGTGAATGGGAGACACTGGGAGGGAAGGGTGGAGAGCTGGGCGTCACTGTGACACAGTGGGTTGGCTGAAAGTGCCAAAGACACAGAAAGTGCCCCTGGAACTTGGGGACAGGTGGAGGGGACTGAATGGCAGACCATTTCTGTGGCTGCTGCAGTGGCGGCCTGAAGCAAATCAGAGAGAAAGCAAGTCCCACTTCTGGCGACACGGGAGGCGAACAGAAAGCAGTGACACAGGGCGCCGACAGAGGCTGGCCACAGGGTCTACACAAGTGCAGACTCAGCATCGATGGCGTTGCTCCTGGTTGGCTCACGGGGATGTCTGGGCAAACTCCCAAACGCAGCACTGCCAGGACTACGAATGGATTCTGCCCCGCCCGCCATGGGAAGCAGCTGCTGGAAGGAGCAGGCGGAGTTTGCAAAGGAGAAGAGGACGGTAAACACGATCCGACAGTGCCCACGCGACGGGGGAACAGAGGGGCAGCTCCGAGATGTTTGCCAGGACCCGTGGGACTCAACCGCTCATTAAGGCGGTGCGTGGACCCCCTGTGAATGAAGATGCCTGCTGGGCGAACTCCACGGAGAGCGAGCTGAGACTACACAACTGCCTTCCAGCTTTGCAGCTCGTGCACACCAGTGAGAGAGGGTGTAAGACAAACACCAGATGCCACTTTAAAGGAGCACCACGGAGACCACAGGCTGCAGACAGATGAAGATGTTTTACTCCGACACAGTAAGGTTATAATGAGAACGTCCAAGTTCCAAAAGTTCAAATAAAAATAGGATTTTACAAGTTAAAAAAAACCATTTACATACACAGTAGAATTAGCAAACATCACTGTACAGACCAACAGTGCAAACGGAAAAAAGGAAGCCACGGCCGTCACGATGACCAAGGTCCACGGGAGCCGAGGGGCAATGCTGCCTGCGGATCCCATGGGCCAGGAGGGCGCGCCTGGCCTTGCCAGAGGCTTTCTGGTCACCAGGCTGTGTCAGTGTGCGATTTCGCATCAGAAACGTCCTATGGGCGGCTGGGTCAAACAAGCGTCCAGTCCAGCCAGCAGCCGCTAGTTATACAAGGTCAGGAGCAAATCGCCCAGCAGAGTGCAAAGGCCCCACAGCCGTGGGGACCCTCCCCCGGACTTCCCCACCTACCTCAGTGGGGGAGCCACAAAGCACCAGGCTGGAGACAAAACACGACTACCTCTAGCCACCCCAGGGCCCTGTGTGCAGTTTTATCTGTGAAGCGACCACATCACCAGGAGGCCGCAGGGCTCGCGGGACCAGGTGCAAGCTGAAAATGCAGGCTTCCGACAGAAATCAAAGGTGCGAGGCTAACAGCTGTTTTGCTGCAAGGCGGGCAGTGGCTGTCTTTGGGCTTATCTGGAATGGACAGCTGTCCACAGAGGACAGGAAGCGTGTCCTTCCAGAGGGGCCTGGGTGTGGGTCCTCCCTGGTGGCCGTGCAAGGAGTTTGGGGGGAGGAAGATACTGCATTCTGCCGTCTATCTCCGGGCTATGCTGATGGGAACAAGGTATCTTGGTGGCTTAAGAGCAATGGGATGTGCATGGGGGTAAATTCTGACGACATTCCCCCAGCAGCTCTGGGGAGCACTGGGTGGCCCGAGCCTGGACACAGGAGGCCTTTCAGCAGGACATCGGCCCCTCCGGTCTCTGTGAGGGCTGGGAAGGCAGGCTCCGCCCATGACCTGTGCTGCTGGCTCCCTTCTTCATTAAAGGGGCGGGTACGGTGGCCAGGCTCTGAATGCTGCTCCACAATGAAGGGGCGGTTGGTCCAACACCAGCACATTTAGAAGGGCTTGCCTTTTTTGGTCCCTGTGATTTCTTGAACGATTTATTGGGGGTTTCAGCCACATTTCACAAATCAATTGCATCCAGGGATGCTGAAAAACTTAGGCCTCAAAGTACTTTCGGTCAAAGAGATAAGAAAATAGCCCTGGCTGGTGTGGCTCAGTGGATTGAGCACAAGTCTGTGAACCAAAGGGTCACTGGTTCCCCTCCCAGTCAGGGCGCATGCCTGGGTTGCGGGCCAGGTCCCCCAGTGGGGAATGTGCGAGAGGCAACACACACTGATGCTTCTCCCTGTCTTTCTCCCTCCCTTCCCCTTCTCTGTAAAAAATAAGTAAAATCTTTTTAAAAATAGCAAGGAGGGGGCCATAGTCTGTTAGAAAAGATCCTGAAGCGGCCCCTCGCTGAAATGAAATCATTCATCAGAATGTGTTGAACACGAGACCTGGGCCCCTCACCCCACCCCCTCAGTTGAAGGGGTCTTGGCATGGAAGTCACCTTGAGGTGGAAGGCAAGACAGCAGTGTTGCTGAGGCCAGGCACCACAGTCGTCACAACTTCCACGGTTAAAACAGAACGTGAGATGCAAACGATGAGCACACCGCTACAGGGCTGCCCGATGGGCCCGGGACGCTGACCAACACGCAGAGGGGGCAGGAGGAAGAGGCCAGCGAGAGCAAATGCCCGATAC
>PVKM010012324.1:0-31850 GCA_004027735.1 Carollia perspicillata | reverse complement strand
GCCACATCTGCTTCTGTAATGAGCTTGCTTGCTTTTTCATAAAAACCCTAGCTGTGAGCGGTGGGGGCGCGACTCTCATTTGCAGCTCTAAGGAGCACTGTGTCTCCGGACACATTCGGAGAGTTCGCCCCTGCGCAGGTAAAACTTTGGCCAATAAAGTAACATCTTTGAAACCCTGAAAGTCTCCGACATTTGTTCTTGCGGTTGGTGGATGCAACACTAATATACAGCATGGCACTACATTTTGCAATAGTATATTATGCACTGAAATTTGTTAAAAGTGTAGATCTTAGTGTGCTTATCATACACACATAAATGGTAACTATGGGAGGTGAGGCATGCGTTCACAAACCTTACTGTGGAAATCATTTGACAATGTACAGGTAAATCAAGTCATCACATGATACGCTTTAAATTTCACAATGTCATTATCATTGTATGATGATATATTACATCATTGTGATATGTTACATCATTATATAATGATATATCAAAGTCAATTACATCAATAAAGCTGAAAAAAATATTGGTGCCTGCCTCCCACCCCGCCACTACCCTATTTCTACAAAACTGATTCAGTTTTTCAGGGCCCCCAACCAAAGATATTTTTAACCTTCAGAATAACTTTACACAAACCCAGGTTAAAAACCATTGATGGCAGTGGGTACGGGCCTTAGTTGGAAGTGCTCAGAGTGTGATAAAGTGGTTAAAACGAAAGTAGAGAAATGACTTGTTTCTCAAATGTCTACCAAGTCATCCTCAATGCAGTCAGTTAGTCCAACGAGACAAACAACACATGCTCTTTGGTTTCTTAAAATCACTCCTTAATTACTAAAGACTAATAAGATCAATACTTTTTATCAATGGTATCACCCTTGGAATATTATCACTGTTATTCATAATATTACAATAAATTTTAGATTTAGAATTATCTGAAGTTTATCTACATTGAGATGTGCAAAAAGTATTTTTTAAAAATACATCATAATCTGGGGGCTATCGACATGAGCAAAATTAGCTGAAAAATTGTTCAACGCATGAATCTGACAACTATAGCCAGACAAGAGAGGTAACCCTAATTGTACTTTTTTTTTCTAATATGTGTGTGCATTTAATAGAATAATGTACATCACCTTCTTGTTTTCTCCACTGGGATATAGTATTTTCTTATTTATTTTAATGGTTTTGCTTGTTGCTTATAAATAAAATCTTACGTTTCTGTTGATTCAATTGTTAAAATCCTACTTCATTAGGTTACATAAATAAATAAATAAATAAATACCATCAAATATTTAGATTAAAGCTTCCTGTGCGCTACCAGCCTGATTGTCAGTATAATGAACTTTGTATGAGGAAACAGATGAACAGTAAAACCACAGAAAATATAGTTCCCCAGCCTCTCCTTTAATGGGTGTGGTTTCCTTTGGAGAAGTCTTAATAGACTTGTCAGCCAATCCTCCTAATCACCAGTCCTTGCTGATACAGCTCACCCATCACAATTTATTTCTCAGTCCTCTTGCATCAGAGAGAAAGAACTTTGATTTACTGCTCATTAGAGAAGCCGTTTCCCCAGGCACAGGCAACATTTTGAGTGATGATGTAACCCAAAACCAGGCTTTTGTGATAAGTCAGTACAATTTAATGGAATAGACAAGGCATTATGTTCTCTGTGAAATACACGGTATCACTTGTGTACCAGACAGAAAGACTGAAAGCATGAAAGTCACTTTGCTTAGGTTATAAAGATGGACATGCAGACAAGAAATTATTCCAGATTGCTAAATCAATCTGAGAAGTGTTGCATACCAACAACAACAACAACAAAAAAAAAAAAAAACCAAAAGTGTAGGCTTTTGACTCATTGTCAAACAATTTGTAAACAAACAGGTATAGAATTTCTATCTCCTCAGAAAGTGTATTTGCTTGTTTGGCTGGGAATTAAACCAGATGTTACAAGTTGGTTACAAATACAGATTCATTTGGGAAAAACAAAAAGTTCTGGGATGTGAATTGTGTAGTTCCCAAACATAAGCATTTTTATATGGGTTACAAAGATAGCAACTCAACAACCTTGCAAGTGTCTAAGTATAAAAGACAAAAATTCTGCAGTCAAAAATGCTCTCAGCCATTGTTTTGTATCACTTAAAATTCCCAAAGTTACAGTTTGCTGTTTTTACACATCCTCGATTTCAGTGCTACCGATTTTATCTAATGCTTTGGTTTATTTGGGGAGGGGGAGTAGTAAGGGTAGAGAAATAGTATGTTCCAATTGTTACACTCAGAAAACAAAAAACAAACACGTGTGAAGTTCACTCTATGAAATAGAGAAGCAGCGCATTTAATGCTTCAAAAGTGTGTACCTGTTGAGGTGACAGGACCAAGAAAAATAAAAATAAAAACACCGCTGCATTTAAAGAGATGACACTGAAATATGCGTTGGTCTCAAACCCAATTAAAACGTGCCCGGGTCGATAAAGTGAACGCGGAGTGACCCTCTGAGTGATCAGCAGTGAGACAGGGCAGGTGCGAAAGCTGCACCTGAAATTCTCAAAACTGCTTCCCTTTCCAAAGACTGACTCTCTGCCAGAGTTCAAGCACGTGGGGCCTTCAGATAACTCAATCTGTAAGACTTAATAATGAGGACTCGAGCTTCTATTTCACAATGTTTCCATTCTCAAATGCTTACTGGGCATTAACTTGTATTCAAAATTATTTTATATGTGCATATGACACAGTCCTTCCCTAAGAAAAACGAAACAAATATATAATACAAGTTAGAAAAGAAGCACCATAAATATAGTTCAAAGTTTGGTGGCAGTTCAAAAAAGTAAGAGTGTGACAAGGGGTTTTTTTTGGTTTGCTTGTTGTCTTTCCTTTTTAGTACAAACAGTATAGCTGGTAATAAACTGACATATTTTTGTAAATTGCAATAAGCCTACTTTAACTAGATTAGAGATCATCAAGACTTGTTCCTATACAGACGTAGAACAATTTTTACTTATTGCTGCTTTTTTTTTCTGATAGAGTAAATGTAACATTTAAGAGTATTTAACTCGCTAAATAAGATGAAAAAAAAATCTGTAACATTGAGATTTGCCTGTCTCAAACTCTTTCACCAAAAAAACAGAACAAAACAGAACAAAAAAAAAAAAAAAAACCTCCAAACAAGCCATAATTAGTATCCAGAATAGGAGAAACTCTGCCCCTGAAGTATTTGACTATTTAGCCCAAAACAGACTCACATGACAGTTTTTTTAAAGGTACATATTTTTTAAATTGCGTATGGATTTTGTATGCTATTCTGAAATATATTTCTTTTGTCTTAACATGCTCTCTGTGAGGTGATAATGTAAAGCTGACACTCGGTGAAAGTGTACCATTGTGTAAGACCAGGCATACCTTCCAGCCCAGAATAAAGTAATTCAGAAACGTGCGCCTCCCAGTTAGAAAGCAACTCATAACAGAGAGTGCCATTAGACGCCACTGTTGTTTTTCTCATAAAAATAATGCATACTATGAAATTGAGACTACTTTTACAGCATTTATTGAAGATAGAAAAAGTGTTGGATTAGCTATTTTAAGGTCAACCCCAGACGAGAAAAACTGAACGACTCCAAGTGGTAAGAAAACCCACACTTGTTATATGACCTTCAGCAAACCAAGCAGGCTGTGACCATGATTATGTATACAAACCGCCTACGCAGGGTGTCAGGCCAAGGTCAGTGGATTTATGCCAGCCAGCTTTGCTATACATACAGGACTCGACAGCGTTGTGCTGGATGTGGCAGTTGGAGTGGATGCCAGCACAGCTGTAACAGCCTGCTGGAGGGAGGACGATTCTACATGCCATGCAGAACTGAGGCAATTATGACAATCAATCAAGTAAATATCTTTGTTACAAAGACTAACAGTCTGGATGAACTATACAAGTGATGATGTACTTGAAGTATCATTATTGTTAAAACATCCGATATAGATTGTTTTACAAATAGGACATTCCTCTCAGATAACATGTATTTTTCTATTAAAACAACATAAGACAGGGAAGCCTAGGAGACACTACATCAATCCAAAATAAGTTCTCAATAAATTGTGTGCAAGAGCAATTAAAAATTTAAAAAGCCAGACAACATTAAAAATTACTGCAAAGGAGGAGTCGTGCACAGGCAAAACTGGATTCATAGTAATGTAATTTAATGTCCATATAAGATCTGAATTATTAAAGGAAAGGAAAAACACTTAAATCTACTAGTATATTTACTCAGGAAGATAAATGCATTTATTGATTTACTTCATTTACAGCTTATACTGCAATGCATTTTAGTTTTGCCTGAAAATAGATGCAAGCCGAAAACTACTGTGACGCACTAGTCCATGGAACTAACCCAGACATTCTAATCATACCCAGTGACAATTCTGCATTCATCTATTGGCCCTCTGTAGAGGTGTGGGTTCTGGGGTTATATCTATATAATGTCAAACAAACAAAAGGATTAGCTGACTTAGTAAAGAAAAAAAAATCAGGCAAAGTAACCTGTAATTTCATTTTTCACTATTTGTCACAGTAACATCATAAAATTATTCTGCTAAAACATAATGAGAAACATGATATCTATGGAAATTAATATTACATTTAATACTGGAATTCAAAGAGGTATTAGAAATATAATACAAATAAAATACCATGTAATATATATAAACTCTTAGTAAAATGTATAATACCGTATAATACTAATTTATGCAAATGTTATATTAAAATTTTCCTTCCAAACTATAGTGCTAAAAGGACTAATATCTAGAATTTTTCTTTTGCTATTTTCTTATGGTTTATCCTATTACAGTTGTCCCATTTTTTTTTTACTTTTTGTCCCCCTCCTAAACTTTTTGAATAACTTTCCAAAGCTAACATTCCTAGTGAATATCAAAAACAATTAGAATCCTGGTCTCTAATATTCTTTATATACTGTGTAAAAATGTAGACTGAAAGTGGCACATATATTTATATATAAAATGAGTAGGATGACCATATAATTTATCATCAAGCCAGGACACCAGGATATCAGGTACAAACTGGGATTGTCCTGGGGTAACAGAGACACTTGTTCCCCCAGGGAAGGTCATAACGACTTCATACACAGGCAGTAAGGGGAGAAATTATTAGCTAGCTCCATAATTGTAAAATATGTGTGATTTCACCAACTGAAATACATTCTCTGTCCTGTCTCCTTAAAGGCAGAGAGGGTACTCCAGGCACTGAATGTGGAATAGCTCTCACACGGGATGTGACTGGCTGCAGGGAACAAAGACCCCAAGTAAGAAAATTAGAGGTGAAAGTAAGAGAAGTAAGGCTATTTTTAACAGCTCTGTTACATTTTTAAATCATAGCACAAAGGTCTTGGTCCTCATTGTTATCATAATTTTCGACTATGAGGCCTTACTCAGAAGGCAAGATTTGATAAAAGACTTTAAAGAGCTGGAGAGTGAGTCAGAGATATATGGGGGAACAGTCAGTTCAAATGCTCTAAGGCTGGCGTGCACTCACCAAGTTTAAAGAACATGAGAAATACCAGCATGGCCAGAGTTGAGTGAGTGACAGGGAGAGCAGGAAAAGGAAAAAAAAATGGCAAAAAGGCAATGGGAAAATCAGCTCAGGTGACATGAAAAGCCATAGGTAAAATTTGAACAAGAAAAGAGAAATTAGCTAATTTGCATTTTAAAAGGATCACTGGGGACTTCTAGTTTACAAATAAGAGCTAGGAATTCAAGAAATCAATGTGGGCTACATATATACATTTAAGAGTCACCAAATTTTGGTGTTATTTAAAGCTCAAACATTAACAAAAATTAGAAATCTATGATCTCACCAAAGAAATGAGTACATCCAGAGAAAAAAAAAGTAGCCCAAGAACTGGCCCTTGGGAAATTTGATTTTCAAGGTCAGAGAGATAAAGAGACACCAGGAAAGAGACTGAGAAGGAAGAGCCATAAAATAGAATGAAACCAGCAGAGACTGACTTTCTAGAAGCCAAGTGAAGAAAGTGAGGCAGAGGCTCATTATCTGCTAACAGATCACGTAGGAAGGGTAATGAATACTAACCCTTTGCAAAAGCAACATGAAGTTTGATAGTGATGTTGACAAGAGCTGTGTCAATAGAGTGATGGAGAGTTAAAGCTTGACTGGATTATTCTCATGTGAGGATGGAGAGAAAGCTATTAGAGTCTGAGCACAGGCAACTCATTTAAGGAGTTTTACCCCTGGGGAAGAGAGACACGGGTTAGAATTGGAGTGTTACATCAAGGGGGGGGAGGGGGTTGCTCCTCTGAGATGGAAGGAAGCATTAAAAATTTGTAAGCTAAGGGTTAATGATCCCACAGACTTGGGTGACAAATTGATGATGCAGAAAAACAGTGGATAATACTGGAGTGAAAAAAGGTTCAACCTTATACTGAAACATAAACAGTTCATCTGTTGTAATAGGAAGGTCAGAGTACGTGGGTACAGATGTAAGTGAATGGAGAGTTATAGTGGTGGATGTCTCAGTGGAAGAAGGTCATCGACTGAGAAAGAGCATAACAAAGAGGCACTAAAGGTGTGAGGGGAGATGAGACTGTTTAAATATCCTCTACTTGAGAGAGATAAAGGGAGAAAGAAAAGAGAGCAAGAGAGGATAGAGAAGAGAAAGAGATTGAGAGATTGAGATTTGGGGCAGAGAAATGTGATAAGATTGCTTGTAGTACAAATACAATCAATTTGATATTGTGAAATTATTATTTAATGTAAAAATCCCTTGAATCTTCTCTTAAGTCTTTGTAGCACTACTAATTAGAGTAATTTGTAATTTCCCAAGACCTCCATTATCAGAAATTTGTACAAAAAGTTAAGGTCATTTGTTGGTCCAGGAAGCTCTTTATTTCACCTTCGATTTTAAATGATAGCCTTGCTGAGTAAAGTAGTCTTGGTTGTAGGTCCTTGCTTTACCTCATTTTGAATATTTTATGCCAGTCTCTCTGGACTGAAATGTTTCTGTTGAGAAGTCAGCTGACTGTCTTATGGGCACTCCCTTATTGGTAGCTAACTGTCTTTCTCTTTCCTGCTTTTAAATTTCTTTCTTTGTGTTTAACCTTTGCCATTTTAAGTATGATGTGTCCTGGTGTGGGTTCATCTTCTTTGATTCTCTCTGCACTTCCTGCACTTATGTGACTTTTTTTTCCCTTCGCCCGTTTAGGGAAGTTTTCAGTCATTACTTCCTCAAATAGATTCTCAATCTCTTGTTCTCTCTCTTCCTCTGGTACACCTATTGTATGGGTGTTGTCATGTTGCCTCAAGGCCCCTTAAACTACCCTCATTTTTTAAAACTCTTTTTGTTATTCTCACTGTGGTGATTGGGTATTTTCTGCTACCTTCTCTTCCAACTCACGGATTTGATTCTTTGTTTCATCCAACCTGTTGTTTATTCCTTCTATATTCTTCATTTCAGATTTGATATTCTTCACTCCCGACTGGTGCTTTTTATGGTTTCCATGTCCTTTTTTGTGTTGTTGTAGCTCTAAGATTCTTGAGCATCCTAATAAGCATTTTTTTAAACTTAGTATCTGATAAATTGCTTGCCTCCATTTCACCTATGTCTTTTTTTCTGGAGATTTCTCTTGCTCTTTCATTTGGGGAATGTTTCTTTGTCTCCCCATTTTTGGCTATCTCTTTATGTTTATTTCTGTGTATTAGCTAGATCTACTATAACTCACAGTTTTGATAGGATGGCTTGTATAATAGATTTCCTGTGGGACCCAGTGGCACAGTCTCCTTGATCCTCTGAGCTGGATGCTCCAGGAATGTCATCTGTGTGTTTTATGTGGGCCCTCCCATTGTAATTGGGTCTTGAGTGCTGTCGGCTCATCCGTGCATAGGGGTCAACCCTCAGGCTGGCTGACAGTGAGAATCAACCCCAACCACAATATATGAGCTGCTGTGTAGGTGCTGACCACACCAAGCGGAATTTGCCTCAGCAGGGTCTGCTGTCTGGCTGAGATATTCTTTTGCATTTACCACTGGTAAAGCTAATTGGATCTTGCTCTGATGTTGTCTGAAGCTGACCACTGGATATGTTGGTTATGGGATTCTGATGCAGGCCAATGCCTGTAAGTGACCCTGGGCAACCTGTTTGGAGTTAGAGTGTGTGGCTGCCTCTGCTGAGCCTGGATGTTCATAGGAAGGACCAAATTGTGCACCAAGGCTGGTTTTTACTAACACTGGGACCAGGGAAAGGGCAGCAAATGTTTCAAGGCACCCCAAGATCCATCTTCTCCTGCTTCCACCTGCCTGTTAGGCTCAGTCACTAAAAGAGACTCTGATAGCACTTGAATTGCTTGAGGTAGGTTCTCAACAAGTCAGCAGGTAAGGGCAAGTGGTGTTCGCCAAATTGATACAGGTTCAAACTCAGTGCCAGTGCTGGATCTGAGGCTACTCGGCAATTGTCCCAGGGGATATTAAATCTAGCTGCCACCTGCTTGGTGTTTATATACCTTTGTGATGGGGTGGGGTCTCAGGGAGTCATTAGGATGAGGCCAGCAGAGTTTATCAAGCCCCCAAAAGACCAAGATTTGGCTGTGTGAAGAGAAGGCTGCACCATTTGGGCAAGCAAGAGAAAAATGGCCCCTGTCCTAAAACCACACAACTCACTCTGTCCTGGATTCCACCTAGACCTTGGCAGGGCAGAGGCACTAGTAGTTGGAAGGGTGGGACTGCCAGGAGCCTGGAGAATGGGGCTAAGGGATCTTCTGTCCTGGTTAGGCTTCCAGGAAGGTCATAGTATGGGCCACACCCCAGAGCCACACAACTCAGTCTGTCCCAGATTTTGTCCTGAATTTGGCAGGGTAGAGCTACCAGGTGTTAGGTGGTTGGGACCACTGGAGCCCAGAGAGTGGTTCTAGCAGATCTCGCCTGACTTCTCACTAAGGCATAAGCTCTGCAGGGTGTGGCAAGAAGGAGTCCAGGGGGTGGGGCTATTGCTTTCCCCCAGGCTGATGCTGCACGGAAGGGAGTGCTGTATGCGGGGGTGGGGGGGACTGGGGGGGTGGGAGAGGCAGTGTTCTACTCAAGAAAGATGGCAGCTATGGTATGGGAGAATGATTCAGCCCAGGGATCCTGGCAACTGCCACTTCACTTCTTTCTCCAGAGCCCCAAACGTCAGACTCTCCTCACATAACCCTAGTCTACTCTACCCTCCCTACACTGGAGCCTAGGGTGAATATCTGTGGACAAAATTTTGTGTGTTGGTCCTTTAAGAGGGCACTTGTATCTCTAATGGGTGCCGTTTCTCTCTGACAGACAGAAACCCATTGCTTTTCACAGCCAGATGTTATGTGGGCACCTCATCCTGGCTCTGGTGCTTTGGGCTAGAGAGCCTGGCTTGGGGTCGAGACTTCACACTTCTCAGGAGAAATCGTTGCAGCTGAGATATCTCTCTGGAATCTCAGTCTCTACCTGTAAAAGCAGGGCCAGCCCTTTCCACATTTCTGCCCTTCCTACCAGTCTCTGTATGTCTTCTTCTTCTGTAAATCCTTGGTTATAGACTTCTCTTCAGCTAGTCCTCAGTTGGTTATTTAGGTTGATTGTTTTATATTTTAGTTGTAATTCAAGTTTGGCCCTGGAAGAAGGTGACTGTAACATCCACCTACTCTGCCACCACCTTGGATCTCTGTATTTCTGTCAATTTCCTAAAAATTTTTTGACTACTGTAATTGTATATACTCGTATTTAACTGATGATGAGGTTAGAAAGATAAAAGTGTTTTTCTGAAGGCATAAATGTAGTAAGTGGCAAAAAGAAAACCAGAATCTGGAACTTTTTGACTCTGATCTTAGTCTTTGATCTTAACAAATAACTATACTGTGAAAGTTCAAGGGCACCATTGAAGTTTTGTGAAGGACAGTGACATCTTAGTGATATGATAGTATAAAAGAAGTAATTGAGCTTCCTCTTCCCCTCCTTCTTCACTTACCCTATCCCCTTCCTTCCTTTTCCCTTCCCTTCCCTTTTCTTCCCTTTTGGAACAATTTCAGTCTGATTCCCATGCTAAACTTGAGCAGAGCAAGTTAAGCACTTGTGAGGGAAGGAACATTACATTAAGGAGGCTGGCTCAAGGCAGAGTTATTGGGATTCAATCAGGCAGCAGGGTAGTTCACATAGAAGCTGCCCTACTGGAGGTGTCAGAGCTGACCAGGGTGAACCTCTGGGTATTGTAATGGGATTAAAACAGACTTCCCAGTTGCTCTTATTTCAGCTGCTGCCTCACTTGCTGTTTTTCTCCTCTCCTTTTTCACCCCTCCCCCTGCCTTTGTGTTTCTACTTTCTGCTCTTCTAAACCTTGAAAAACTGCAGAAACTGCAAAAATATATTTTAAGAGAACTATTCTGACAATTGCCAGGAGGGAACTGAACCAATGATCCCTAGCAGGAGAAATGAAAACTTGACACATCTCCAGTCTTTTCCGTTGAAGGTTTTGCAGCATTCAGAGGTGACGAAACTTCAGTGTGAGCAGGACCACAAGTACCTGTATCCTCACTTCACCCTGTGAAGCGTCAGTACTGCTTCAGTTAGGGTAGTTACCTTGATGTTCCATAGGTGCTCTTGAATGTGCATAAAGCCTTAACCTCTGTTTGAATCACATGAAGTAATTTTCTCTTGACAGTATTCATATGGGAAAGGGAGTTGTGACCCAGTGTGGGATATCAGAGTCTGAGAGGGGTGAAGACGGAGTCCCCAAGGTGGGACAGCATGGTGTGGGTCACCTGAGAGTGCGTATAGAAGGCATCCACACAAGGTCAACACTTACGGATCTAAGTGGAATTAAAAAAATTCTGGAAGCTGCAAAGGTAAAAGATATTTATATATGTTGTCTTGATGCATCTCTTAGCATCTGAACACATAATACACAAAGATGCAGAATTAGACTTGTGTAGTGAATGATTGAAAGAATAAATAAAACTCCTGGAGATGGTTTAGGGTATACACATGAAGAACGTTATTATAGCCTAGTTGATACTCTGTTTTTAAACAAGGGGAAAATATTTTTGTTAGCCTGATGAGAGGACTCTGCTGATTTGTGAATGTTAATCCTCCATACCCAAAATCCCACTCTAAAAAATTACTTAGCACCACAACAATAAGACAAAAGCCAAAGTAAAGTAAACATTTCAGAGGCCTTCAGAGGTTAACTAGAAACCTGGAAATAATTATCCTATTGCTAAAAAACAAATAACATATGGAAAATATAAGCAGTGGGGGAGGACTTCCTCTTCTTAGGCAGGATTTTATTAAGAAAAATTTTTGACAAAGTAATATTTGACTAAAATATTCTAAAAATTATAACAGTAATATTATTGCTTGCTATTTAATATTGCTCTATAATCCATTTTATATTTTTAAAGTATTAACTGTATAATGAGTGATAGCATTTAATACTATTTTTGTCCTTTTTATTATATAAAATTGTTCACATTGCATATTAAAAAATAGATTAGCATACATATATAACCTATCACCAACTCAAGAAAATTAAAAACCATGGATGTATTCTACAGTCTCATTTTCTTCTCTGTCTCTCTCTCTCATTATTTTCTAAGCTTCTTGAAGAAGGTGTCTAGACTATTACCACTTCCTCCTGTTGTCTTCCTCCCACGACAGTCTGGTTTCTGTCCATGCCACCCACTGACACTGCTTTCACCCAGAAACTGTCCTTCTGGTCGTTAAATCTGAGGTACAATTTTTAGTTTTTAATTTATTTGATTGCTAAAAGCTTTCAGCACTACTAACCCCTTCTTAAAACTCTCTACAGTCTTGATATTCCTTGCTCTCTTTTCATCTTTCTTCCTAATTATTGAGCCCTATCTTCAGTCTCCCTTTTCCTTCCTCCAGTATCTTTCCCAGTTGTTTAATGTTACGATATAGTCATCATATCACCCAAATAAGTAACTGTGCACCATATCTTTCCTTCTCCCCTCATATCCAAGTGATTCTAAATATTGTATCTCCATTCTTTGTTCTTACATCCTTTTCCACTGCTATCTTAGTAAACACTCTCATTATCTCTCACCAAGTGATTGCAAGAGCTTCCTAATTAGTCTCTCTCTTTCCAGCCAGACTCCCCACATTCCATCCTTTACAACAGCCTGATGGTATCGTGTCACTCTCTGTTAAAAACCTTTCAGTGGCTTCCCATTCATTGCAAGATTAACCCTTGCTCTTTGGGATAGCTGACATACTAGATTTTCCTTTTTAAAATATGGACACAGCCTGCCTCTTTAGTTCTCAAGTGCAACACTTCGGTATGAAACTGCTTCCACCTCCCATATTAATCTTGCTGTTTCATGTGTCTGCATATTTGCACAGGCCATTCCCATTGCCAGGGAATCCCTTTCCCCTCTAAGCCAGCAACTCTTATTCATGCTCCCCTGTTCCACAGAATTGGTTCTTCTGCATTCTTTTCAACTTACTCTACATAATCTTCTACTCCCATTCCTTTTGTATCCACAGCTCAACCTCTTTTCTGGATGTTAAGACACAATATCCTACATCTTAATGGATATCAGTGGACGCTTCATGCCTAAACTTCATCTTTCTCCTTAAACTTATTTCTCTCTTCACAAATCAGGTTAATTCCACCATCTCTTGTATAATTGTCCTCTGCATAAAACTAGAATGTTCCCTTGTTTCTACCTCTTCTTTACTTTCTGTTCAGTATGGTTGTTCCTACTGTCAAAATATAATTTAACCTGATTCACTCACAAGCATCTGTACTGCTGGTACCCTGAGTCAGAGCTGCATCATTCTTGACCAGTTCAATCTCCTGCTTTGTTACCTCTGTCCCTATTATCTCACGACTATATCAAGCCATCATCCTACATCCTACAGGCAGAACTGTATTTTAATTTTAAAACCCTGAAAATCACACTTCTCCTTACAATTCTTCAACAGCTTCCCCGGTCAAAAGTAGCCCCTCAATTCATTTGTGTGATCTTCAAGAGCTTCCTCAGACAGCCCTTGACTTACTTACGTTACGACTTTTACCACAAAGATAGGAATGCTTATCCCTTTGCTCTTCTGTTTCAGAAACCCATATGTATTCATTGGGACTTGGCTAATTATTTTTAAACTAGTAAGTGACTATTATTTTTGCTTCTGTAAGATGAATGTGTAATGGCATACAACTTTTTTAAAAAAGTGAGACGATGCAAATAAAGCTTAGAGTTTAGAATTTATACAAAGACATGTTAGTAGGTAGTCAACAGCCCTCCCTATGTAGCTACTAAAAGTAAAACAAAATAAAACAAGAACAACTAAGATCTCACAAAATATTTTGATAATTGAAGAATTATTAATATATTTGTTTTTAAATTTTATTGCTATTAATATATTTTTCTGAAAAAATCTACCTTTTTGTAATGTAATTCAGGGTAAAAAGAACAGTGGTCAGTTATTTTTTTCTCAGTTGATTATAATTATTCTCCTTAAGGACAGAAAGAAATATAAAATTGTACAGAAGTTTCTGGCTTTTTTATTTTTAAGTCACTCAGAGCTCTTGAATTTTAACAGTTAAATTCTTTATTCTTTTGCATTACCCTGTCTTCACCAAATGTTATTTGAAGCAAATTGATATTTTTGAATCTTGGCAATACTCGAGGGACATTACCAGCAATGAATTTTCTTCCAAAAATTCAAAGAATGCAATGAGAGCCTAATCTGGGCTCAGTTAATTATATGTTTGTAAAGCACTCTGTTGGTTTTTTCCCCCCTCATGTATTTATTTTTAACACAAACATATACACTTGACTGACTGTGGTGCAACCACAGTAATACCCTCCAAACTCCATGAAACTTACCTCCTGCATTTATTTATTCAACATCCAACAAACATTTGTTAAGAACTTGCATGAGGCAGATGTGATTCCTGCCTTCATGGATCTTACATTCCAATAAACAGCATTTACTGAACTTAGTATGTTCCATGCATTGTGCTAAATGTTCTAATTTCATCATCTCATTTAAACCTTTAAGCTCACCATAATAAAATAATTGTTTATCATTATTGTTATTGTTGTTATTGCCATTTTATAGACAAAAAACCCTAAAACTCTCCTGATAACCATGGCAATATTCCTGAAGTAAGAAAGAAGGCAGGTGACCAGTCTCATCTTCCTGGAGACATGGTAGCTGGATCTCTGGGCAAATACACTGATGATGCATACCAGGAGGAATATCCTCATGCTTGGCATGCTCCTAATAGCATGTCTGTATGAGGACTGTTTATGGGGTGAAGCATGGCTCCTGAGAAAAACATCATATAACTTATACGTTCCCCAATAAGTGAGAAGCCTATGTGCTACTTAGAGACTTCATGTATTATTCTGGGAAAGAAACATGTGTCTAATGCAAACTACAGGACTTGAGTAGCCGCACAGGTGTCCCAGATCCCCGCTTTCCCTATGCCTCACAATTACATGTTTCCTTGAAATTATCAGTAAAACATAATACCAGTATGGCTTCTTGACACATGTAAGCTTGACTCAACTATCAAGTCATCACTTTTAGCTCAGAATTGAAATCAAAGTTTGAATTATATTTATTAAAGACCAGAAATCATTCTAGAATACTTTTAAATGTTTGGAATGCATATAAATTGTCTAATTGAAACTTCTTAAAAATCTTACAAGGTAGTCATTATTGTTCTCACTTTACAGAAGAGTAAGCTGAAGTTTAAAGTCATTTTTACTATCAGAGGAATAATAATTATTTTTAAAACCATAAAATCTCTGATAAGGATGATGCATAATGTTCTTGCCCAGATCCCCGGCCCTTACCAATTCAATGCACAATGGCCCAACTTTTAATTGCTAACATCAGCAATTCTTTGCCTGAGGACTTTTTCTGATAGCCTGATATTATTATGCACGTGGAAAAGAAAAATTGCTCCAGATGGAATTAAATATACAAGGACTATGTTGTCCAACTGTGGAGCCCCAACAAGTATTCTATGAATTCTATACTATTTTATATTCTGTGTGCCTTGTACCTTGTAATGCACAATTCCAGATATGACTCCAACACAGGCTCAATTTCTTACCAATTTTTATGAGCCAAAATTCAGGATATATAGAAGTGTGTTCAGAAGTAGGTAAAAATCATAAGATAGGTACACTATTCTAAAATTTCTATTTTGCCTTTAACATGTAAATTTCTATCATTGTTAGATTCTTTCCTACTCAAAAACATCTCTGTGATAGATAGAACCTAATTATTTTACTATTAATGGCTAACCACAGCTAATTCACAGTTTGTTATTTTTATACACAACAACACCTACTGCCTCATTTGGTTGCCATACATGCACTATGAGCTGTGGGGCCCATGTGATTGGAGGCTCAAGTACTTCAGTGTGATTGTCATCTAGTTCGTCCATTTTTCAGTCATGGAGGCACTATTATCAGTTCACCCGGAGGTAACTATACAGAAATTATTGCATTTTTTCATAAAACACCAGTTTTGCTTCTTTTTGGTAAACAGTTGATACTATTTGGCTTAATAGTTTTCACATATGAAATATCTCCCAAATAAAGCTTCTCCTAAAATAGTACAAATGGAAATGAACTGGAAATGCTTATATATAACATACAGTTTCTACTAACCACACTAGTTTCAGTAAAAGGGAAAAAAATCTTTCCATGTTTTCTATTTTCAAGACTATTTCTTGGTTTCTGGTCCAAGACAGTGGAATAGGAAGACCATGAACTTACCTTCTCTCAGGAACACATTGAGTTTATACCTATAAACAGACAAACTCGAGGTGCACCAAGACAAAGAATTATGGCCCAAATGAAAGAACACAGTGAAACCTCAGAATTAAGTGATGAGGGCATTGCCAGCTATCTGATGGAGAATTTAAAGCCTTGGTAATCAAAATGCTCACAGAACTGATTGAGCTTGGTCAAAAAATGAAAGATACCCAAAATGAAATAAAGCAAAATATTCAGGGAACCAACAGTGACAGGAAGGAAACCAGGATTCAAAGCAAGGATTTGGAACAAAAGGAAGAAATAAACATCCAGCTGGATCAGAACGAAGAAACAAGAATCCAGAAAAATGAAGACAGGCTGAGGATTCTCTGGGACAACCTGAAACGTTCCAATGTCTGAATTACAGGGGTGCCAGAAGGAAAAGACAACAGCAAGAAATTGAAAACTTATCTGAACAAATAATGAAGGAAAACTTCCCCAGTCTAGTGAAGGAAATAGACTTCCAGGAAGTCCAGGAAGCCCAGAGAGTCCCAAAGAAGTTGGACCCAAAGAGGAACATACCATGGCACATCATCATTAAGTTACCCAAGATTAAAGACAAAGAAAAGATCCTAAAAGCAGCAAGAGAAAAGGAGACAGTTACCTACAAAGGAGTTCCCATAAGGCCATCAGCGGATTTCTCAACAGAAATTTTACAGGCAAGAAGGGGCTGGAAAGAAGTATTTGAAGTCATGAAAGGCAAGGACCTACATCCAAGATTGTTCTATCCAGTAAAGCTTTTGTTTAGAATGGAAGGGCAGATAAAGTGCTTCCCAGATAAGGTCAAGTTAAAGGAGTTCATCATCACCAAGCCCTCTTATTATATGAACTGTTAAAGGGACTTATCAAAGAAAAAGAAGACAAAAAATATGAACAATAAAATGACAACAAACTTGCAACTATTAGGAAATGAACCTAAAAGAAAAGACAAACAGTGAAAACAAAAACTAAACAAACAACCAGAACAGGAACAGAATCAGAGAAATGGACATCACATGGAGGGATTTCAGTGGGGAGGGGGAAGGGAGGAATAGGAGGAAAGAGGTACAGGGAAGAAGAAGCATAATTAGTAGGCATAAAATAGATGGAGAGAGATAAAAAATGGTATAGGAAATAGAGGACTCAAAGAACTTATATGTGCAACCCATGGACATGAACTAAGATGGAGGGAATGCTGGAGGGTTGAGGGGCAGGGTGGAAAGGGGATACAGGGGGAAAAATTGGGAAAACTATAATAGCATAATCAATAAAAAATACTTAACGAAAAAAAATAAAACAGAGAAACTCACCCTGAAGAAGAACGGGAGGCTGAATGAACAATTTCTGCACAACAAACAACAACAAACATAAGAGAGAGAGGAAGAGAGAGAGAAAGAGAGAGAGAGAAACACACAAACAGGTCGGCCTGCAGCCTCCTCCAGCTCCAGATTCTAGCTGCGTGACTTGCCTCCAGGATTCCCTTCAGTTTGCACGTATCCACCAGAACTACAGCTCCTGCCCAGGTGTGGCTTGTTCCCAGGTCTGCCTGAAGCCTGTGCCTACTCTGGCAACGACTCCAACTGGGCTGCCAAGGCAGCCTAAAGCAGCTTGCCCCCGGGACTCCCTGAGGCCTACACACAATTCAGCTCCAGCTGGCCTGCCATACACATCCAGTCTACAAAGGAGTAGTTCCTATGCAAGGTCATCCTTTTAAGATCAGGAGAGTTTGCTGTTTCATCTAACTGACAGGAACAGACACAGAGAGACTATCAAAATGAGGAGACAGAGAAATGTTATCTCAAATGAGGGACCAGGGCAGAACCTCAGAAAAAGGACTAAATGAGACAAGCACTCTATCAAATAAAGAACTCAAAACACTGGTTATAAGGATGCTCAATGATCTCAAAAACAGATATGTGAAACTAATTATTTTCTATGAAGATGATTCATTAGGGGTTTAAGAATAATCACTTGAGCACATCAGTGCCTTCACATGCATTGAGTACCTTCCTTGTATCCTAGTCAACACTAGACCTAGACCTAGACCTAGACCTAGAAGATACATATTGTTTGATTTCCCTCATACCCTAAAAAATATCCCTGACTTTTTGGACACACTTTGTGTGTGCCATTATTAGCCTATGAACACGTTTATTAAAATCATTCTTTAATATATCCATATACCATCTTGGTATTTTTGTCTGTGTTTCTCTGCATAGGAAAATAAAAATAGCTAGGTAGAAATGTTCTGTAAGATAGGTTAAGGTAAAAAAATACAGAGAAAAGACTGCAAGATCAGAGGTCATCCATGAAAAGAAATATAACTGAAATATTGCAAGGTAAAATACCCTTTGGTTTTAAATAAATGCTCTCTTTATACATAATTAAGATTTTTTTTACAATGTAGATATGCATGTAGGTGTTTTGAATTTTAAAATGATAATATAGGGTATAACAGCACCAGGCTTTTTAGAAGAGAAAACTGGAAAGGTTAACACATACTTGGACTGACATACTCTGGCCAGTAGAATATTTATTCCGATTGGCTGAATCCACCTAGTGTGGTAGAGGTCTTTTAATACAGATAGCCTGCAGACACTTAGGGATATGTTGGGGATGAAGGAACCAGAATTTCAGAATGAGACACATATGCATGTTTGACTTAGTCTCTGACCCTGAAATCCAAAGCCTTCTCCATATCGTCTCTGAATTCCTCTGCTTTTTTCAATCATAATTTCCCACTTCTGTCCCTCTTTCTGCTGCCTTGTTCCCACTGTTCTGGTTTCTGTAGAACATATCCATTGGAGAGAAGAATACTTAGCAGGTTCTCTTGAGAGGTGGGTGTCACATCACATAAATCAAAGTTTCTCCACCATCTTTGTGACTGCCTTGTCAAAACCCTCCCAACGTGTGACCCTGGGACTGAAGGTCAGTCCCCTAGGAAGTTGAGTCCATTTGTTCCCTGAATTCTATTGAAATAAAATGTAGGTGTGTGACTGTGTCTGTTATTTATCCTAGGGACTGAAGAAAACTTGTATTTTCTCTAGGTTAAAAGAAACCATGAAATTTGTGACTAAAAAGTGGTTTCTAATTATATAATAGTAACATCTCCATTTTTCTTTTTCTGGATTCCAATCTTCCATGATCTGTGCTGTTCTACTCTAAGGGAATAGAAATTTTAAAAATTCACTTTATGTTCCATTATAGTAAATAATTCTGTAAGGTTTTGCTTCTCTCTAGTATGTTGAACAAAATGCTGGGCAACCATTTTACTTGTTACCAAAGCAACGTTTCTATCTGCTTACTCTGCCTTGTGGCTCTCTCTCTCTCATCACCAGCCCTTTTATTCACTGTTATCTCCGCCATGATCTGGGGTGGCTCCTATGATGCAGCAAAGGGGAGAGAACACTGGATCTTTTTTGTGTGTGGATAGGAAGCAGAATCAAAAATAGATTCCAGCCATTGTGGCTGCAGGAAATTTTTTCACAATACCACTAGACACCGCTGCAGGTTTTCAGATACATTACTATCTAGCCACTTCAAGCTTCAAATTAAGTAGGTTTCTCTGATTTTATATGTTTATATGTTTAATCCCAGAACAAATACAGGTTCAAAATTCATTATGTATAAAATATACCTTCTCTTAGAGGTCTACAACTTGTATTGCAGCTAGCTTGATCTTTGATGGAGATTAAGTGTAATTTTTAAGTAAAAACAAATCCTACTCTATTGGAGTCTATGCCTAAATTCAATGACTTGAAATTGAGAATATGTGATAATCTACCATAATAAACCAAAGCTTTAATTTATCTTACAACATGACAGTAAACCCGTCAAAGAAATGCTCAAGTGATTATTCTTAAAACTTAAAATCATTTAAAGTCTCACTTGAGCAAATTCAAAGAAAAAATAATCACTTTCAATATTTACATGTACATACATATATGTACATTTACTCTTCTTTGACTTTATTGTAAACCTCTTGTGTAATAGATCTTTTACTGATCTTTGCATACCTTAGTGACTGGAAACAAAATACTAAATGAGTGAAACTGAACTTTTTTTTTTATTATTTTAATCTTAGGCCTGAGCAGAAAGCAAAAGATCCTGTCTTTTTGTTTAGAAACTTGATATTGTGAACTGGACCAATATGCAAAATTGGACAGTGATAAGCAAGTATCTACCCTCTTATTGAACCCAGCATTGGGCAAATATTAACTCGACTGGTGGAAATGAATCTCAGAGAGGTCCAACCTTTACCATTCAATTATAATTTTGTGGTTTTTGTGGTAAGAAAAATGCAGAAAATAATAGGCTGCCCCAGCAGAAGAGTATATGTTGGTAAAGAAGTAGTTTAGGGTACTCTAATTAGTGAAAGGCAACATGACTTTGTCACAGACTAATTGGTATCTTAACTAATTGTAGGCATTGCTTAGCCTCAACTAGTGAGTCTTGAGACAACAACTTCATACAACACAATGATGTTGATAATAACACTAATAATAGCTTTGTATACATTCAGAGAGATCCTGTCCTATTTCTTTGTTCTTTAAGGACCATAAGGTACCTTTTTCTTTTGTAATGTGCGATTAAACAAAGTTTGCCCAACATTTAAAGTTTTATTTTGTTTGTTTCTTATTTTATTGGAAGGAAGTTATTTTTTCTCTTCCATTGATTCCACAGCTCACTACAATTAGAATTACCATAATGGTAGGATGTGGTTGGTAGAAATATATGACTTCATCCTTTATAATCACCGGCATGGCATTTCCCGAAACAAACACTACAGGATATCAGCGAAGCTGAGTCTCTCTTCTCGGATCTAATGTTTTCGTGCACGCCAGTCTGAAAATGCTGACTGCATCATAACCCTGACTGCTGCCAACATTCAGCTTGTAAAACAACAGAAGAGCAACGATAAAACTGCTATTTGTGTTTTATGGAACTTTGTAAAAGTGAGAAAATAGCAGAGTATCCAAGGGCTGGGTTTTAAAATATGCCCAATGATCTCAATCTTTGTTCACAACTCATTATGGCAACACCCCCAATGTTTTTTTTAACTATGACATACATATGTGTGTATGTGTATGTGTATATGACATATATATAATATGATATAAATCCATCAATGCACATTTAATATTTTATCACTTGTCTAAATGAATGGTATTCTTTGATGAGTTTCATATTGCACTATTAGTTTACATTGTATTGGGATATACAGTATAACACAAGATACTTTAGCAAATTTAAACAAGTGGCTTAACTAAGTTCTCTCAATTCAAAATTGCCCAAATTTTGACTCTGATTAATGTTTTCCAGTGAGAGGTCCAGCTTTCTTTATACTTATCATGAATGCACAATTCTATAATGATACAACTAAATACCTAATTAGCTTTTAAATGTTTACTTGCTTGTTTTTAAAAACTTTATCATCATCTCCAAAAATATCTGAAGGACTTTCATTAATAGTTATGCTAATAATAACTTCTGCTGTGGTCAGTTCAAGATGGCTACGCATTCTTCCCTAATCTTCCCATTGAGGTGAGTCTAATTCTCTTCCCCTTCAATCCAAAAAGGCTTTAGTAACTTGTTTGGCCAATATAATGTGTTACATCCTGAGATTCTGAGGCTAGATTAACAAGTAGCCTTGCAACTTCCTCAGGCTTCTTGAAACTCTGTCTCTGGGAGCTCTGAGCTGCCATGTAAGAAACCTGGCTACTCTGAGACCTCCACATGGAAGAGACCACTGGTACATGCTCCAGCTGACAGTCCTAGCTGATTCTAACCTCTGGGTCACTTCCCTCAAATTGCCGTCTCGGCTCCTCCAGACCTGTCTAGTTACCGGCTTCATACAACCAAGTAACCTTAGTTGATATCACATGAAACAAAAGAATCACCCAGTTGAGCCCTGTCCAAATTCCTGGCCCCAAATACTGAGATACAATAAAATGGTAATTGTCTTAAATTGCTAAAGGAAAACTTTCTCTACTCATAAAACTTCTGACATTAAAATATTTCCCACACCAACCAATTATGCAACTTTTTAGGCACAAACTTGTGCCCTACAATTCAATTTAATTCAGATACTGGCTATGTGGAGTTAACATTAACCCCACAGGTTAAAGGCACAAGACTGTCCCTCACTTTAGATGTCAATCATAAGTCCTGGACCTCCCATAATGCTGATGACTGACTATAAATTGGGGTTCACAAAACTCCCTTCTCAGTTTCAGTAATTTGTTATAACAGCTCACACAACTAAGGGAAATGATTTACTTATGTTTACTAGTTTATTATAAAGGATATTATAAAGTATATAAAAATGCAAAGAGGTATATAGGGTGAGGTCTGGAAGGGTCCCGAGTGCAGGAGTTTTTGTGCCCCGGGAGCTGTGGTGCACTACCCTCCCAGCATATGGATCCATTCACTGACTCAGAAGCACTCTGCGCCCCTCAGAGATTTTTATGAAGGTTTCACTATGTAGCCATGGCCCATTACCGGCTCAAGCTCCCACTTCTCTTCCCTTCTCAGAGGTGACCAGCCCCCATCTGAGCTCACCCAGAGTCACCTGATTAAAACAAAAGATACTCCTTTCACCCGAGAAATTCCAAGGTTCCAAGGGATTTAGGAACTCTGTGTAAGTTTATATTGCTCTAATGTCTTAGAAAATACAACGGTTTTAGGACATCTGTGGCGGGAACTGGGGTAGAGACCAAATATATATATATTTAAGGCTTAGCTGCTAAGGTTTGCAGGTACTTCATTAGCTGCAGTAAATAACTGGAATACACATATCTTGTTGTATTGTCACTTACAATTTTGTAAAATAGATTGGGTTTTATTGAAATTAGTAAGAGACTCTATTTTAATCATTTTATGTTAAGAAATATTTATTTGTTTGTATGTTTATTATTTATTTAACATCCAGCCTCTCTTTCTAAAGGTAGCCCACTTTTTCTTATGGTGAAATCCCCCACTGAGAGCAGTCTTTGTTGAAAGACAGTTGCCTCCAGGTATGAATGGGCTTTGTCCTTCCTTTCCTTGTCCTAAGTAGTCAGGGGATAGCACTTAAACTTTCAACTCCTCTGGGACTTTGAATTTTGAGCTAGTACTACAAGATAAAAGACAGAATAAATATTCTAAAACCTAAATATAATCATATCATTGCTCTCCTAAATATAATCTAACCCTTTCAAATTAGATCAAGTCTAAACTAATAGCTTGGTACAAAGTGCCTTTTTGTCTAATCCTAGTTTATCTCTCCAGCCTTGTCCCTCAGTACTATCCAGAATCCTCATGGATTAGTCATTCTAGACTACTGTCATGGATTGAATTTGTGTCCTCTCAAAAAGATATGTTTAAGTCCTAATCCCCAGCACCCAAGGATGTGACCTTCTTTCAAAATAAGGACTTTATAAAGGTAATCAATAAAATGAGGTGGTTAGAGTGGACCCTAATCCAATGTGACTTCTGTCTTCATAAAATGGGGAAATTTGTATCAGGGAGACATGCAGAGGGAAGATTATGGGAGGACACCCAGGGGGAATGGCAATTGTCATAGAGTATTGCCACATATCAGTGCAGGACCAGCTCCTCCTACCAGTCTGCATATGGCTTCTTGTCATCCATATGTCATGGATGACACTGCAAGTTGAGCCATGCCTGAGGCTATCGAAACTAACAGAGAGGCATTAAACAGGTCCTCCATAGTGCCTTCGGAGAGAGCGTGGCCCTGCTCAGGCCTTAATTTCGAACTTCTAGCCTCAAGACCTATGATACAATAAGTATCTTTTGTCTTAATCCACCCAGTTCTTGGTACTTTGTATGGCAGCCACAGAAAACCAATACAGCTACACGATGCTTCCCAAGAGTGTTATGTTTGTCCTCAAAAGAAGGCAGTAAATATGAAGATGTTTTATGCTAAACCTTCCAATATTTTGGAAGAAGGAAATGGAAACAAGCAAGGAATTTTTCATGGAGGAGAAGGCACCTGCATTAATAAGCATTAATAAGCATTAATAAGCACTAAGGGCATGAGGATTTTGGTAGGCAAAGATGGGAGGATGGAATTTCTAACTTAGTGAATACTTAAAGCAAAGGTGTAAAAGCAAAAACATGCAGATCCTTTTTAAAAGAAAAATAGTTTGTGTCTCTTCTTTATGTATTAGGTGTATATAGTGAGTTCTAAGAATATTGTTATCAGTGGCTGGGTTTAGACTTCTAGGAAAAAGCACATAGGAAAAGAATTTAGTTATATTCATGCCCTTTATTAGGCCTTCCTCCAAGAAATCTTATAAATGGTTTAGGACTATTTAGTTATTCTCTAAAATATTAGTTCCCAGGAGTTTACCAAATAGTAAAATTTTTTTAAAGGACAAGGGGCATCATGAGGACATCACTCTTATTTTGGGACATGAGGACATTTTTAACTACCATTATTTTATCCCCATAAATTCATTAAAGGAATAAAATTTAAGCCGAAGCCATGAAGAAGGAAACATCATAATCTCAGAGTAAATTATTATCCTATAAATTGAAAATAGTTAGCTTTGTGAAAAGTTTCCCACATGGTCATTCTTTTCAATTTTCCCCAAACCAAAGAAAACAATCTGCTGTTTGGGGTGGGGAAACCCGGCTTCAGAATAAACACATAAAAAAAAAAAGAATAAACACATGACTGTGCTTCCACCCAGCATGATCACAGTTCCTGCCATTAACTCGGAGGGAGACTGATGGTTCCGGCGATCACGGGCTTTATTTAATAAGTTTCCTCACAGGGGGGCCTGGGAACCATGAAAGTATAATTGTTCCAAAGAGGTTCCTGAGGTTCCGTTTAGAAACAGTCAAGTTGTCTGGTCAAGATGGTAAATAGGTAAGTGCAGTACTCAAATCCTCTGGCAACCACATCAGAATTACAGTTAAACTTCAGAACAACCATCATTGAGAACCACCTAAAATCTACTTAAACAGAAGAACTACAACTAAGAACATATAAAAGAAGCCATATGCAGGCTAGTAGGAGGGGCTGGTCCCACACGCATGTGTGGTAAATAAAAACTGCATGGAATATCTCACCTGTGGAAATCCCCCTTGTGGAGTAAGGGATCCTAGCCCCACTGTAGACCCCCAAGCCCAGGGTTCCAGTGTCAGGAAGAGAAGTCTCCATAACTTTTGGCTGTGAAAAGTAGCAGAGATTGTGGCTGAGTGAGAGAGGGCTTGTGAAATCCCAGGCAGTTTCTCTTAAAGGGCCCATGCACAACTTATTACACTCACTCACGCTCTCTCAGCTCCAGCTCTGTGGCAGCAGCTCAAAAGGCACCAGGGACATATGGGGAGAAGCTGAATTGTCTGGCATCAGGGTGAGAGTTGGAGGGGCAGTTTCTCCCAAACAGAGGTGCTGACAGAGGCCATTGTTCCTTTTCTGAACCCTCCTTCCACAGAGTCAGCAGGTGGACACCAAATCTGAGTCTCCATCAATCTGGCTATCCCTGTTTACCCCACCCTAGCGATTCCCTGAGACCCTACCTTATACAACTTACAGGCCCACACAAACCATTTCAAGTGGCTTTTCCATACAAATGGCCTCTCAGCTCATGCTTCAGACTTTTCTAAAATCTTTTAAACAAGCAGCATCTGGCCACAGCATGCCCTGTCATTTTAGTAAGTGGCTCCAGACCTGGCACTAGTGGCAGCTGGACATGATTTATAAGTTGGCTTCTTCTGAGAACCTCCAAAATATAGCACAAAAAGTAGCAGCCATCTGCAGATCAGTTTGTAGGTCATGCCAGGTGACCCAGAGCAGGACAAAAGTAGCAACTGACTTTGGCCTACACCTCTAAGGGTACCCCACAGCCAGCACACCCAGTGGACAGCTTCATACTACATCAGAGCGCCAACCAAACACCTACACAACTGAAACACTCAAGGAATGGATTCAATGGGCAATAGGACCTACTAAAGTAAGCCCTGGTTCATGGTGTCTGCCCCTGCATAGCAGATCCTCCACAGTGGTCACGAATAATCCTTGTAGCTTCCCTAAACTGGTGAAGGAAAGAGACATACAAGTCTGTGAAGTGCAGAGAATCCCAAACAAGATGAGCCCAAAGAGGCCCACACCAAGACACATCATAATTAAAACGCCAAAGAGACAATCTTAAGAGTAGCAAGAGAAAAGCAGTTAGTTTCCTATAAGGGAGCTCTCCTAAGACTTTCAACTCAGTTCTCAATAGGAACTTTGCAGACCAGAAGGGTCTGGCAAAAAAACATCCCAAGTGGTGGAAAGCAAGGACCTACAACCAAGATTCCTCTACCCAGCAAAGGTATCATTTAGAATCAAAGGACATATAAAGAGCTCCCAGAAAGAAAAAGTTGAAGAAATTCACCACCACCAAACCAGTATTATGTGAAATGTTAAAAGGTCATCTTTAAAAAGAAGAAGATAAAAAATATGAATAATACAATGGCAATAAACACAAATCTATCAACAAGTACTACGAATGTAAATAGATTAAGTGCTCCAATAAAAACACTTATGGAAGCTGAGGGGATCAGAGAACAACATCCATACATATGCTATCTACAACAGGATCATTTCAGATTGAAAGACATACACAGACTGAAAAAATAGGGATGGAAAAAGAGATTCATGAAAATGGAAACAAAGAAAACAAAAAAGCTGAGGTAGCAATACTTATACCAGACAAAATAGACTTTAAAACAAAGGCCATATAACAAAAGACAAAGAAGGAACTAGGTATTCCACTCTTGGATATTTATCTGAAGAAATACAAAATACTAGATCAGAAAGATATATACATCCATATGTTAATGGTAGCATTATTTACAATAGGCAAGATTTGAAAGCAACCTAAGTGTTCATGAACAAATGAATTGATAAAGAAGAAGTGGTGTATATATACAGTGGAATATGATTCAGCCCTAAAAAAGAACAAACTCTTGCCATCTGCAACAATATGGAGGGACCTAGAGGGTATTGTGCTGAGTAAATAAGTCAGACAGAGGAGACAAGTGCCATATGATTTCACTTATATACAGAATCTAAAAAATAAAATAAATGAACAAACAGAACAGAAACAGACTCATAGATACAGAGAACATTTTGATGGTTGCCAGATGGGAGGAGCTTGGGGGGATGGGAGAATTAAAAAGCACAAATTGGTCATCACAGAATAGTCACAGGGATGTAAAGTACAGCAGAGGGAATGCAGTCAATAATATTGTAATAACTATGTATTGTGTCAGATGGGTGCTAGATTTCATAGGGTGACCCCTTAGTAAGTTATACAATGTCTAATCACTGGGGTGTACACCTGAAACTTAATACTGTATGTCAACTGTAATTAAAAACTAGAAAACATTATTTAAAGTCAAAAAAATTAAAAACATTAAAAAAATAAGCTATGTGTTTTTTTTAAGAGAATGGTATTCCATCTGTTTCTACGCAGGGACTATTGGTCATTTTCAGGGACACGGACGCTGGTCAAAGGAACCACAGGGTCTGGAAGGGTTTGAAGTGTCCTCCTGCACTAACCAGGCAGCAAAGACACACAGCCTTCTTGGACTGGAACTGCCCCCAACACCTCGCTTTTGCCCTTTGTGCACTCCTTATTTAAAGGATTATAAACATGGTTTTGAATGGTATACTATAATTAATCAAAGAAAATACAACTGAATAAGTGCACTAAAAGCTAGAGCACATAAAATATTTTTTAAATCTGCTATGGTTTAAAATTGAAAATTACTGAGTAAGAACATTTATTAAAATGAAAGCAAATGCTCTGTGTGTGGTTACTTCATGGGGAAAATGTTGTAGTAGTAAATGCATAGACTAAGGCTGGAGATGTGAACCCTGGATCCTTGAACCCTCCAACCCTCCAAACATCCCATACTTTAAATTTATGAATCTCTCAGTCTGCCCTTCCCCTTCCTTTGCTCCAGACAAAAATTTATTTACGCTGCTCGGAAAGAGACACCAACCTTCCTATATTCCAGACATGATCTTAAGCACTGTACATACACCAAATCTCCCAATTCTCACTGCAATGCTCCAAGGTAGGTACTGTCACTGCCAAGCCCCCGTTTTCCAGATGAGGAGATTTAGGAACGAAGATTTGTAACTTGCCCAAGGGCACTAAGATAGTAAGGGCAGAGCTAGTAGAAAAAAAATGTTATAGAGTTGAAGCTCTCGGCCAGTATTCTATGCTCTCCCATTGAGAAGACTTTTATGATTCCCTCAGAATGCATGGATCTTATAACTTATGATGTGTTCCGAAGTATTTCTAGAGGTTGCATTTAATTCACATGTTCCTACACACACTAAAACTTAAGTTTCTTAAAGAAAGGAGCCGAATCTCATTTTACATTTCTTCCCATCCCAGCTCTATTACAAATAATCTATAAGAGTAAATCAGAAAATATATACTAAATAAATTAGATGTAGATAAGTTTTGTAGAGCTTAGAATATATTAATAACCTGTTTCTTGACTATGAAATATCATACCTTTCCTTTGCCTCTGTCTATTAAAACAACAGGCTCCAAAAATTTCTAAGATATTTCTCTGTTTTCTCTTTGAAAATCTGGCAAGGGACTATTTTTCCTTCTCAATTTGGGTAATTCAACTTCTTAAAGAATAGTATATATACTCACTATTATTTTGTTTGATTTTTAGTTCCTATCTATGCCAGTAGGTAGCAAATTAAAGAAGTAAAGCATTCTGTATAGTCATTCATTCATTTATTAAACAAATAATCTTGAGTATCTACATTAGCTAGGTGTTGCATTAGATAAAAGACAGAATCTCTGCTCTCTAAGAACTCACACTGGGCAACCAGCAATTTCGGACCAATATGACAGCTGGTTTCCAAAAAGACTGTGCATGATGTTGTGGCAGTAAAAGAGATGGAAGCTGACGGAAAAAATGAAAGTGCTTCATGAACACAGGTGCATCCATTGTTCTGGAAAATAGTGATTTCCATGACAGACTAGAATTCTGTTAAATTTGCTAGGAGGCTGTCGGTATGTTATTCCAATGTAGAAAGAATGGTAAATGCCCATCTTTCTGTGCTTCCCAGTTTCTCCCTCACTGTACATAATTCATGTTTCAGTTGCATGAACCGTGTGGTAGACTGGCTGGTAGAGAATGGGTGTGAGCAGATCACACAGAGCCAATGCAAAGACTGCCTGAAAAGTGTGGTTCCCACAGACAACATCCATCTGGCCTAATGGACATTTAAAATGAGTCAAGATGAGCCTTGGCGGATCCAAGTTTGAGTGGAGCCCTGTAATTACCAGGATTGAGCTGCCCAGCTCTGTCAGTTCTAAAACTCGTTTCTCATTGATTCCTCCCCACACTGGACACAGTGTCTCCAAGCAAGCACTTTGGGGAGACAGCAGCAAAGTGACTGGTCATCCTGCATTTGTAGACACTGAGGGGACCACAAGTGCAATGGAGATACCAAGTAATTAGTAAGACATCTTTTTATCCAATCCTCCTTTAATATTACATTCATTTTACCTTCTGGCCTCTAGTGTATTGAAATGGGGAAAAAATGAAAAGATTCTCATTTTGAATATCATGGAAATTTTAAGAGTGGGGGAAGAAAAACTATTTTGCAATGCTATCTGATTCTCTTATAACCTATATTCATGAACCAATTCTGCAAACATGGCATTTAAATAAATCATCTAGAATAAAAAGTAAAAAAAAAAAGTGAAAGCCCAGTGGATACTGTGCTTGTTACATAAGGCACAAGAAAAAAGAGAACTATAAGGAATAAAAGAAGTTGGACTTCTAGATGTTTAGGGTTTTTCAATCACTTTTTATTTTTCTAAGAGCAAATCTTACTAATGGTTAATTCCTGTCTCATGCTGACAGTTTACAAATAAGAATAGCGAGGTCCTATTTCAGAGCAGACAGTGTGGAGCCCTCCCCAGAAGCATTTTTAAATTAGAGTGTCAGTGCTTCACAAGCATTCCTGGCAGTAAAGGATAAATATTAATGCTTCAAGAAAACAATAAACTAGATCTATGGTCTTCTACCCACCCCTGCCCCACCATAAGAGCAAAAATAGGCCTCCTGCAGTTGGACTTTTTGTCTCTTCAATTTTTACACTCATAAGTGAAAAAAGAATACGTAACTCTTATTCACAAGAATTGTAATTCTATTGATAGTACCACTTCATCTGAGATTATGCTCCAGATTCCCCCAAATCCAGATGTAAAAACATGTTATACATTAGCATATGTTCAATAGAAATGCTTATTTATTTTTTCTAAATGGTATGGAATTGAGGAGGCTCAGACCAAGTCACATAGCATGGCTTGATGACAGACCCACGTGACAAATTTTGGCAAAGTTTTTAGGACAACTGCTCTCAGGCCCTCAAAGGGCTAGGCTGCAACCCGAATGATAGGAACGGGCTGATCCACCCATTAAAATACATTATCTTCAGTTTGCTTCTTTACATTTCTTTACATCAGGGAGAAGATCTTCAATTAAGATAGTAATCAAAAGATTCTAATGTTGTAAATTTAGAGCTGTTAATTTTTAGAATGCTTGTTCTTCCCCTCTGGGTACATGGTTTCATTTAAATTTAGGGGGAAAGACTTCTGGCCAAGATGGAGGCATAGGTAGAAATACTGTGCCTCCTCACACAACCAAGATTAAGGACAACAAAGATTTACAAACAATAACACAACCAGAACACAGAAAATTGAACTATAGAAGTCCGACAACCATTCAACCAGACCGGTAAGAGGGGTGGAGTCGGCGGAGAGGGAACACAGCAGGAAAAGGCAGTGGCTGGCAGATCCAGGAGCACTGGGGAGCGTAGGTGGTATGGAGCTTGCAGACCCCAGACAAGGGGAGGAGATGAGCAGAGCACACAGGGCACACAGGGGATTTGGCCAACCATGGACACACATTCGTGCACATATAAACTAGGCAAGAGTAGGCAGTGAGACGGACCACACAGCCCAGGGCCCCAACGATGGGAAATAAAGCCTAAAAACACCAATTGAAAAGGTGCTGGGAAGGACTCCCAGCCTCACAAGAGAGGTCGTTGGGGAGACCTGCAAAGTCCTGGAGCGTGCATAGGCCTGCCCACCTGGGAACCAGCGCCAGGGGGGCCCAGTTGCCTTGTGGGAGGCAGCAGAAGGGATGCAAATCCAAGAAAGCATGGAACAGGCACCATTGTTCCCTCTCTGACCCCGCCTCCACAGACAGCGTCACAACGCGGTGACTAGGTTGACCTGCCCTGGTGAACACCTGAGGCTCCGCCACCTATACATAACAGGCACCACCTGACCAAAAATGACTCAGACAGAACGGCTCAGAGCCCCAGAGCCAATACTTTTAAGTGACCAAGAGATAGCCAACCTATCAGATGCACACTAGTTCAAAACACTAGTGATCAGGATGCTCACAGAATTGGTTGATTTGGGTCACAAATTAGATGAACAAATGAAGGCAATAATAAGTGAAATGATGGAAAATGCACAGGGAACCAGTAGTGATGGGAAGAAAACTGGGACTCATCAATGGAGGGGACCAGAAGGAAGAAAGAAACAACGAAACAGAAAAAGAACGAAGAAACAAGAATTCAAAAAAATGAGGAGAGGCTTAGGAACCTCCAGGACATCTTTAAACATTCCAACATCCAAATTATAGGGGTACCAGAAGGGGAAGAGGAAGAGCAACAAGTGGAAAACTTACTTGAACGAATAATAAAGGAGAACTTCCCCAATCTGGCAAAGGAAATTGACTTCCAGGAAGTCCAGGAAGCTCAGAGAGTCCCAAAGAAGGTGGACCCATGGAGGAACACACCAAGGCACATCATAATTACATTAGCCAAGATTAAAATGAAGGAGAGAATTCTAGAAGCAGGAAGAGATAAGGAGACAGTTACCTACAAAGGAGTTCCCATAAGACTGTCAGCTGATTTCTCAAAAGAGACCTTACAGGCAAGAAGGGGCTGGAAAGAAGTATTCTGAGTCATGAAGGCAAGGACCTACATCCAA